>JASDQU010683728.1:26770-40917 GCA_032191745.1 Picea mariana
CTTCGGGTGAGACTGCATCTTCTCTGTAGGTGTTGCTGAAAGGGACAATAGTTAGGGCTTGTTGGTGCTCTATTATAATTGAACCCTGGGTCTTCCCATGTTCCAAAAAATGGTTCCATTGTCGGGACCAGGGTCTTCTTGAGGGAATGTCAAGGTGGTTTCCATCGAAGACATATATTTAGAAGTGGATATAAGAAAAAGAGAATCAATTCACAGAAGCTCAAAATAAGAACCCTAATATTAACACATAAGACTAGTTGGGAAGGTGTATCTTTACTAATATACACGAGATTTTCTTTGGAGGGATTCATAAGGAGTTATATGAGTGGCTGGCCAGATTAGCAGATACCTAGTTTGAGATCAGATCTATACCATCTATGGTTTGTACATCAGCATTGATCAAGAAGTTCAAGAGAGTTGATCATGTTGTATCGAGAGCAGTAGACCACCGGTTTGATAGTACCATTGGAGGGTATATCATAGAGTTTTCTATTGATAGGGTAGAATCATATAGCCAAGTAGAGAGATATTTATTTAAGGGACCTAGAGGAAAATTCTTGAAGTTGAAGATCAAGATGCTATTGCATGAGAAGAACATCTTCAAAATACAGTAGTGGGTCCGATAGAAAATGATAATTTTCAAGAATTCAGATAGTGACAATGACACAGAGGTTGGACATACGCACAGTGGAAGGATCTTCAGAGAAGTTCCTTTGGTGAACTTGTTTGAGCAAGATCAGGAACCTCTTATACAAGAAGAAGGGTTTTATAGTGGAGAAGAGGAAGAGCTATTGAATGAGGAGCATTCAGGGTCTATTGGGCTAGGAAAAGAAAATACTGAAGAACCTCGCCAACAAGAATAAGAGACCTCAGGAATTGCACTGGTTGTTGAAGGAAGTACTATTACTCCTCCTATTGTTTCAACAACATTATGTAACCAGAGTAATCAAAGTACTCAGAGCACTGTTACAAGCAGTTCAGTATAGAGCCGATCAAGAACCATAGGAATATCTATGGAAGATGAGATGAGGTTACCCACCTTTAGAGGAGATGGATCTGAAGATCATGACCAACAACAGTTTCTATGTGAAGTTGTATGGAGTATTAAGAATGTCATCGATGAAGCTGTTAAGAGAGCTCAGTTTAGTACCACCCTAAGAGACCGCACACTGAGTTGGTACATGAAACTTTTCCAAGGAATTACATATCCTAAACCACTGAATGAGATCAATACTGCGTTGATTGCAGAATTCAAGAAAACCAAGTCGAAGTCAAAATGCATTACAGAATTGAAAGAAATCAAGTAGAGAGTAGATGAACCTATTTAGGAGTTTGATCAGAGGTTTAAGACCTTAACGGGTTGGCTGACTTTTCAGATCCTAGACGAGAAGAACAAGGAATGGTTCATTGCTTCCCTTTTACCACACATCAGAGTCTCTCTGATGCAGCAGAATATTGCTTCGTAGGCTGAGGCATTGGATATCGCCATGAAACTAGAAGCAACCCTTATGGGAGAATCCATCTTAGGTATGAGTCAAATATTGAGTCAGCTAACTAGCTTATCACTACAGGTCGAATACATGAAAAATGATAAGGGAAATGATAAGAGAGAAGACATTTGGTGCATTATATGAAAATCATAAGGCCATGATAAGGATCATTGTCCCCTATTTCATGAATATTTGGCTTCTGAAGCTCTGAGCCCTTTGAAGCAATTTACTCTACCTTAGTGCGAGGTATGTAGAAATAGACATCACTCTGGAGAATGCTATTACATGCAAAAGTATGTTCAAAAACCTATGAACCTATACTACACATTCTATAAATATGTGGGTGATTATGAGAAGGACTGCATAGCCTACAACCTCTTGCATGAAAGATCAAGGGATATTTACAAAATTCAAGGCGAAGTACAACAAGAAGGGAAAACTACATAGTATAATTCCCCAGGAAGAGGAAAATTCAACCCTCATGGTTGATTTAGAGGAAGAGGATGAGGATGAGGAGGAGGCATGGGTCAAGGTCAAGGACAAATCATTTGTTACAACTGTGCACATCCAAGTCACTTGGAAAGGGACTATTAGAACCTTTGTACCACTTGCAGTTACTGCAATTCATTTGAACATGTCATAGAATATTGATCTGCATTGTTAGCTAAACTTTAGGAAAGACGAGGAGGAAACCAACAAGTACAGCTAATCACAACAGAACCTCATGGAGAAGATCCTAGAGTCACTGTTATCACTAGAGGAGGCAGTGCTACAGGAGAAGACAGGGTGACTCCAGGGAAGACTACAGAACAATCAAGAATTAGAAAAGTCGTAGAGAAGACATAAGAGTTTGATACAAAGAGAGAGAAGAAGGAATTTGAAGAGGCAATCAAATTTTTTGGAAGAGATCAGGCTTCTTTATCAATGGCACGACCAAAAGTGAGAGAATGTGGAATTCCCCTGGCCTTTGATCAGTTTTCTTTTCCTGGAGAAGGAAAAGAGGTAAGCAGACTCATGGAATTTTTATGCACTTGCATTAATTTGATAAAGGATGAGAGATTTGTATAAGAGATACAAAACTTGATCAAACAGTATGATATAGGAAAGGTATATCCTCTTTTGAATAAAGTAGTACATCAACTTCCAAAAAGAGAAGGACAAATGAGGAACTACACCTTAATGATCAAATTGGAGATTATGATATATATTATGTGGTCCTCGGCTTAGGGTCAGAGGTCAATGTTATGACGAAGAAGACCTGGGCACTGATGGGAAAACCTAAGTTTATTTATTTCCCTATCAGGCTTAGGATGGCCAATCAGTAGGCTGTGAGCCCCTTCGAAAGGCTAGAACATGTCCCTGTGGACATCGACGGGGTCAAAACATTTGTGGACTTTGAGGTGATTGAGATAGTCAATGATAGTTGTCCTTACCCCACATTGTTAGGAATTGATTGGGATTTCAACAATTCTATTGTTGTTGACTTGAATAAAAGAAGAACAACGTTTGAAGGTGATGGCCTTAGAGCCATCACACCTTTGGATCCTGAAGAAGGTCCCAGATACATAGAGCCCATCAGAGAATAATACTGCGCATATATGTTGGAGAATATATACAAATGGACAACAAGACAACATGATTACATTAATCCTACATCAGATTGGAATTTAAGCTGGCGAAGTGACAATGCATGTTCATCATACTAAGAAGAAGAACTAGAGAACTAAAAGAATAAAATGTATAAAGTATCTAAACAAAGATGTTCTAGATTGACCAGTTAATTTCACTTGATCGACACAAAAGTATGTAATTTACCCACATTTGATGGTTTGAATCACTTAGAAACTTTCTTATTGGAATTTGAAGAAACTGTACCAGTAAAATAGATATTGTTGGTACTGGACAAGGATTTGAAAGATACTCTAGCCAGATGGTGGGGAACACATAAAAGGAACATCGCGAACTGGATACAATGTCACACTTTGATGAAAGCACGATTTTTAGAATAAGTCGAAGGATGTGAAGTTAGGTACACAGGTCAAAGTTGTCTGAAAGAACATGTGTGAGGTTGTGAGGAGGCTTGGAGTTGCATTCCTCAAGAGAAGTGGGTGCATAAATTCATCAATATTCTAGAGACAACGCCTATCAACTGGTACCTTGAAGCGGAATTGCACCTCACCACTGCAGATTGGCAAGGTATGACTCATAATTTTTAGCAACATTTTTATTTGAAATTCAACACCCTCTGGTAGATAAAGCTTTATAGGTTGTAAGACATAAAGTATTTTAGGAAGCACCTAGCCTCCCTGTGGAGCAAGAATAGGATGAATGGACTGCACCTCTTCAAAAACTGCAAGGATGTTACAATATCAATGTTGATGAAGACGATGATCCTAGGAATGTGAACATCGCAGAAACAAAAGGACAAAGAGACATAGAATGACCAGGAGTCGAACTACCTTTTATTGGATAACCAATAAAAATCAAGAAAGTTAATATTGTAACAAAGCAAGCACCTAAGCTTGCTAATGTTGTATATTATTGGGATGCTGCCACTATTGATAATATCACATAGTTACTGCACGAATATCAGGACTTGTTTCCGACCAAGTTCACTGATATGAAGGGTATTAAAGGGCCCATGGGAGAGATGAAGATCCCCTTGAAACCAGATGCAAGGCCATTTAAGAAAAGACCCTACAGATTGAACCCTAAATATAAGGAGAAAATGAAGATTGAATTAGACCGAATGTTGGAAGCAGGAATCATAGAACCTCTTGATGAATCAGAGTAGATTAGGCCTATGGTGGTTCAGGATAAGAAAATAGGAGATATTAGGATCTATGTAGATATTAGTAAGTTGAATGATGCATGTATACATTATCCATTCCCTACACCATTTACTAACGAAGTGTTAGATAACGTGGGAGGATAGGAAGTCTACTCTTTCACTGATGGATTTTCAGGATACCATCAGATCAGGATTGCCAAGGAAGATCGCCATAAGACCACATTTTCAATAGAATGGGGATCCTACCAGTATACAGTGATGCCTTTTGTACTGAAGAATGCACCAACCATCTTTTCTAGGGTGGTGGTCAAAGCATTCAAGGAGTTTTTTACATAAATTTTCGGAAGCCTATTTTGATGATTGGACTGTTTTTAGCTTATTGAAAAACCATATTGAATGCTTAATAATAATGTTGGATAAGTGCATGAAATGTTAGATTTCCCTGAACTTGAAGAAATACATCTTGTTTTTTCCCTTTGGAGTGTTGTTGGGCCATATTGTGTGTAATCAGGGGTTACTGGTAGATCCATCTAAGATTTCCATTATTGTTGATTTACCCCCTCCTACTTCAGTCAAATAGCTACACACTGCACTGGTATATACTAGATAATACAAGAAGTTAATTAAGGGCTATGCACATATTACGACACCTATGGAGAAGCTTCTAAAGAAATGATTTTATTTTCATTGGACAGAAGAATGTCAGCAGAGCTTCGACACACTGAAACAGAAAATGGTTATTGCACCTATTCTGGTTTTTCCAGATTGGAGCAAGGAATTTCATGTGCATGTCGATGCATATGTTATTGCATTAGGAGCATTATTAGCACAACCAGGAGCAGGAGATATTGACCACCCGTTATCCTTTGCTAGTAGGAATCTCTCAACAACTGAGATAAATTACACCACCACTAAGAGAGAAGGTTTAGCCATGGTGTATGCACTGTAGAAGTTTCGTCACTACTTGTTAGGAGGAGACTTTAAGATGTTCATTGATCACTCCATGCTGAAGTACCTATTCAACAAACTAGTGTTGGAGGGAAGGATATGCATATGGCTTATGTTATTTCAGGATTATGATTTTGAAATTGTGTTAAAGCCAGGAAGGATGAAAAAGGGATCCGACCACTTGTCTAGGTTGGAACATGGAGAGGAATCTACTACTTTGGAGGATACACTATCAGATTCACAGTTGATGGCCATTAGAAAGTTTGATGATCACTTCACCAAGATAGTTCAGTTCCTATAAACAAGAATATCACCTCACAAATACATAGTCATTCAGAAGAAGCAACTAGTAGTGCGCGCTGCAGATTTTTTACTTATAGTTGGACAACTATATAAGATGGGACCTGATGAGATCCTGAGAATATTTGTTATGGAAGAAGAACATCCACCAATTTTAGTAAACTCTCATGAAGGAATCGTAGGAGGACACTACATAGGAAAAGAAACAACGCAGAAGGTTCATAGAGATGGCCTTTGGTGGCCCACTTTACACAGAGATGCTAAGGATTATCACAAAGCCTATGATGTATGCCAAAGAGTTGGGAAACCTTCAAGAAGAGATGAAATGTTGTTAGCACCCCAACTTAACTTAAATTCATTTGAGAAATGGGCCATTGACTTCGTGGGACCTATAAACCCACCAGGAAAGAGCACAGGAGCAAGGTACATAATCACTTCAATAGAGTATTTGACTAGATGGGTCGAGGCAAGAGCAGTTAAGGACTATGGTGCAACTACAACTGCATGCTTCATATTTGATGACATCATAACCAGGTTTGGATGCCCAAAGACCTCGATGAGCGATCAAGGTACACATTTTATTAATAAGACTATTGAATCCCTGACTTAGGAATTTGAATTTCATCATTAGAAGAGCACCCCTTACCACCCATGTGCGAATGGGATGGTTGAAGATTTCAACAAGATCTTGGAGATAGCGTTGACGAATATTTGCAGTGTGAATAGAGATGATTGGGATTTGAGAGTACCAGCAATGTTATGGGCCTATAGAACTACTTGTAAGAAGCTGACAATGCATAACCCATTTAAGTTGGTTTATGGTTTAGAAGAAGTTGTACCCATGGAATATTTAGTTCCTAGCTTAATAATTGCAGCCTTTATAGATATGGTTGACACTAGAATTGTTAAAGAGAGGATCATGCAGTTGCTCGAACTAGAAGAAGACAGATTTATTGTAGGATTTCATCAGCAGGTTCAGAAGGAATGAGAAAAGGCCTACCATGACAGACATATCAAGAAGAAAGAATTTAAGTAAGGATATCTGGTATTGGTATATGATAGCAAGTTCATGAAGCATCCAGGGAAGTTTAGAACACATTGGTTGGGGCCATATGAGGTTTCCTATGTTATAGAAGGAGGAGCTGCGTAGCTGAAGACTTTGAATGGGGAGTGGAAGGAAGGATTAGTGAATGGGAGCCAGTTGAAATTGTACTATGACAACCAGATGCCTCACAACTCTTGATAAAGGTAGAAGGCAAAGGGGCTAGGTACCAGGTGTAGTTGAGATTGGGTACCGGACACAAGAAAGATAGTCTGCACATAGGGTGGAGGAATAGAGAAGGAAGCACAGGCAATGCTACGCAGTCTGAAGTCGAAGTAAAACATAAGGTTTTGATCAAAGTGCCTTGGGACAAGTCACAGGTGAGTGTTGGGGGGATATTGGCCCTTGGTTATGGATAAAAGTGAAGATTAAAGGAGAAAATATGGAATGCAAACTATGAGGAAGACTTGTTGACTAAGATTAGGTCGAATTGGCCAAAGAAGAAGAAAATATGGAGTGAAGTACAAGAGAGCAAGTCGTTGGATTAGGAGATCGAGGAAGATAGATTAACAAGGAAGATGGATCATGGACAACTCAACAAGTGGAAAAATTCATCAGTAGATGCTTTGGATCACCTTACAGGAGAGAAGCAAAGACATGCTGGCGAAGCCCTAAAAATGTGGGTCAAGTTTACCTAGGGTTTTAGACACCTAGGGTTTTGGTATCTAGGGTTTTAACACCTAGGCTTCAGCCTAAGGCTATTGGTGAGATATTGTAATGTATAAATAAATCTCAAGAGGACCTAATATGGGTTCGATTATGTTATGATGAGTGGTTTTTGTTATTGCTGAGAGAGAAATATTGTGTGGTGAGGGAAGTCTGTATTGTAATATCTTCAGCTGGGTGCAAAGATCAACCCCGCAGCTGGGTGCGTAGGGAAGGGAGATAGAGAGAAGAGAGAAAGAGAGAGATTTGCAAGCTAAGAGCGTAGATAGAATTTTAATCTTTCACCTAATATATTATAAAGCACAATTATGTGGACATAGCCCTAGGGAGAGGGTGAACCATGTATATCCCATTGTTGTGTGTGATGGATGTTGTGTTATTCTGACCTCTGATATATCGTTAATGGAATATTGTGTTAGATCTGAGATATAGTTCATGCAGTAGTCTTAATAAAGATAAAGAATTACTAGATCTGTGTGAGAGTGTTTCCCTGGATCCACTTTTCATTTCCTATGAGTGTAGACACCTGTGTCCTACAACCCCCTATAGCTCCTTCGGGTGAGACTGCATATTCTTTGCAGGTGTTGCCTAAAGGGCCAGTAGTTAGGGCTTGTTGGTGCACTGTTAGAAATGAACCCTAGGTCTACCCCTGTGTCAACAGAGCTGTAGGAGGGAAAATCTAGAAAGCTCCCTCGTATGTATTATATTGTATCATTATTCTCATTTTGTAACTAAGTTGTAGAGTTGTAGAGAAAGATGGAGAGAAGAGAAGAACAAAGACTGTATAATTTGTATAAGCAGATAGTTGATGCTATAGAACCCATGTACATGAACACTTGAGTTAATATAAGAATGCTTTGACTCAATTTCATGTTGTTGTGATGAATATTGTTTGCACCTATTGAATGGTATGTTTATAGTTTTCTTATATGCTCTGTTATGCATTTGTTTCAATGATGTGTATGTGTATGATTTCATGTTGAATGTATGAAGTCTGTAAGATGGAGAGTATGATTTTCAAGAGTTTCTAGACTTTATAATTCCTACAAGGAGTGCAGTGAAGGTCCGCAAAGAGTGTGTCGACAAGTTTTGAGTTTTACCTCAGAAAAGATCAGGAGAGATATCGTTGTTTCCATACCAGCATAAGTGCAAGGATAGCATAAAGTCATGCAAGGTGTGCACAGGAAGGTTGAAGTCTTAGTCTTTTCCAGCCCAATGAGTGGTTGAATAAATTCTGTCGCAAAGAGTGCATAGAGTTGGAGATTTCAGATAATCAAAGATTATCATGGAAGTCACAAGGAGTGTGGACAAGAATACCTTAAAATATTTGAGTTCGCAGCAATATTCAAACTCAGGAGGGATAAAGTCTTGGAAAGTTCAAGGGAAGGATGAAGGTCATAGGAACCTTGTAGAAACCAAGTTCGGGAAGAATAAAGCCAATTTATTTGGCAAGGAGTCTTTGAGAACTTGAACAAACAGTTGAGTTTCTTAGGGGGAGAAACACCTATTTTCCGTGGATCATTTGATCCAGTAGATCAACAGGGAGGTTAAGGGTGAGTGTCTTTCAACACTCATAATATCAGGTGGGTTAGAAGCCATTAGATCTGAATCAACAAGAGTCGTTGATTTGATATTGGAGTTTTGTCATATCGAAAGTCAGAAGTGTGGAGGAAACTATTTTCGAGAATCCCCGATACGTGAAGTCCCGACATGATCTGGACCATCAGATCATGGAAAGTTTAGAACTGTTGATCCATAACAAAGAATTCATGAGTTCAAACTTCGGGAGATGGGAGAAGAGTCACTTCATGAACTCACGAGTCACAAAATTCTGACGCGCTCGGAGGTGGACCCCAGGGTTAGATTGGAGGTCACGTGGTTAGAGCATAAGGGAGGAACTAAAGACCCGTTATCCCTTTTTGAGGTTTCAGGCATCGAAGGAGTCAGTAGGGACTCACAATAGAAATTGTGAAGTCAAAAAATTTGAAACATATTTTAGGGTTAATTTTGTGATCATGCCAGGTGGTCACGTGGAGTAGGAGTTCATGCCTAGGGCTTGCTCACGAAGGTGTAGCTTCTAAGAAGGACCTGTGGTATTAATTGTATTGATGATTCTAGTGGGAACTAAAGAGCCATTCTAGCTCAGGGAAACATAAAGATCCAAATACTAGGAGGTCACATAGAACCTGCTGAGGCAAGGGTGTTGCATCAAGTGGTATCAGAGCTCAGCTAAAAACTTTTTTTTTATGTAGAGGAAAGATATAGAACAATTGTAATTTGAATTTGCGTGGAAATATTGAAACAATGCCGCCAAGAATACGTCAAGAGAGACCCATGCCCGATCTATCCGTGGAAAGGGAAATGACAAAACTTCATGCTCGATTGGATTCTATGAAGACAACACAGAGATGAACAACTAATAATGGAGATATTAGTGAGGTCGAAAGTGAAAATGAGGCTGGAGCCGAAGAAGAATTTGTAGCCGAAGATGCTATAAAGGAGTGTCTATTCAAAGTTGTTACAAGAATAGGGGCCAGAGAAACAATGGACATCCCGATGTATGAAGGAAACTTAGACGTTGAGGAGCTTCTAGATTGGTTTAAAGCTCTGGATAAATACTTCAAATATGAGGATGTCGAAGAAGATAAGAAAGTAAAACATGTTGTCACTAGACTTAAAGGGCATGGAACACTATGGTGGGATGAACTGTAGGTTGAAAGGCATTGCAAAGGAAAACAACGAATCAAAATATTGAATAGGATGGTTGTAAATATGAAATCCAAGTTTATACCTAGGGATTACCAAATTAATCTGTTCCGAAGAATGAAAAATTTGAGACAGAAAGGGATGACAGTGAGGAATACACTGAGGAATTTTATAGACTCAACATCAGAGCTTGTCATCGTGAAAGTGATGATGAAAAAGTTTCCAGATACATGAATGGCTTGAGATATGAAATTCAATATGAGATGAGAATGGTGACAATCATAAATGTAGAAGATGCTTACCAAATTGCTTCAAAGGAAGAAGTAAAATTGGCCCGAAAGAAAGGTCAAAGGGGAAGAGGTAGAATTCAGTGCAGAGGAAAATAAATTGCCCAGGACAGAGTACAGAAGCCCAAGGATGAAGAAAATAGACTTCATAACCACCCAGAAATGGGAGGAATCTCACAAGGAGGAGAGTATGCCGATAGGAACACTTTTCCTCAAGCCAGAGGAAGAGGAAGAGGCAGAGGTGGTGAAATAAAGTGTTTTTTCTATGGAAAGATCGAACACAAATCTTTTGGATATCCCTATATAAAAAGAGATGGAGGAGGCGAAGCTCACATTTCAGAAGCACAAAGGCAAAATGTTGAGGCAGAATATGCAGAAGGTGGAAGATCCTTAATGATGAGGAAAATTCTCTTGAAGCCAGAGAAGGAGATAGAGAATCCAGTCCAAAGGAAAAATTTGTTCAGAACTTCTTGCAATACCAAGGATAGGGTATGCAAGGTAATTGTGGATAGTGGAAGCACAAATAATCTAGTATCTACAGAGATGGTGGAGAAGCAGAAGTTGGAGACAGTTGCACATCCAAGCCCATACAAGGTTTCATTGTTGCAAAAAGGACATCAGGTAATAATCACTAAACAATGTTTATTTGAATTTAAGATAGGGGGATATAGAGATGAGATTTTATGTGATTTTATTCCCATGGATGTCTGTCATCTTTTGTTTGGGATACCATGGCAATATGACAAGAATTTTATTCATGACGGAAGAAAAAAAAACCTATACCTTGGAGAAGAATGGTAGAACACATATGTTGTTTCCAATTGAAAACAAGAAGGTGAAAGAAGAAACAAGTAATAATATACTTCTCATAAGTGGGAAGGAACTTCTGGATGAATTCAATAAGGATGAAGAAATGTAGTTCGTTGTGGTGAGAAAACCTAGAGTCATCTTGACCAGTACTTCGATGGATGATCTACATAAGGAAATTCAGGGAATGCTTGAGAATTTCGCTAATATAGTGGTGGATGATTTACCTTGTTTGTTTCTGCCCATCAGAAGTATAAGACATCACATTGACCTTATACCAGGAGTGAGTTTACCAAAAAAAGTAGCGTATAGATTGACACCATAGGAGAATGAAGAAGTCAAGAAGCAAGTCCAAGATTTGATGGACAAAGGGTTGATTAGAGAAAGATTGAGTCCATGTGCTGTGCCAACAGTGTTAAGTCCAAAGAATGATGGTGGATGGAGAATGTGTACAAACTCGAGGGCTATAAACAAAATCACCACCAGGTATAGATTTCCTTTAACAAGGATGGATGACTTGATGGATTGCTTGAGTGGAGAAAAGTTTTTTTCAAAAATTGATTTGAAAAGCGGATATCATCAGATTAGAATGAGGGAAGATGATGAATGTAAGACAAAATTCAAGACGAATGAAGGGTTGTATGAATGGCTTGTCATGCCGTTAGGTTTGACGAATGCACCAAGTAATTTTATGAGATTAATGAATGAAGTCTTGAAAGATTTCATTGGAAAGTTTGTAATTGTGTATCTTGATGATATAATGATCTTCAGTAACATTGAGGAAGAACATTTGAGACACCTAACTCTAGTGATGAGTAGGTTGTAGCAAGAGAAGTTGTTGATAAATCTAAAGAAGTCATCTTTCATGAAGAAAGAACTCATTTATTTGGTGTTCGTGATCTCTTCGAATAAGTTGAAGATGCATCCTTAGAAGTTAAAAGGAATAAAATATTGGTCATCACCAAGGAATATCTTTGAAGTCAGAAGCTTCCATGGACTAGCCAGTTTTTACAGGAAATTCATCAGAAATTTCAATGGAATTTGTGCATCAATGATGGACACAGCCAAGAAAAGACATAAATCTTTTCATTGGATGGAGGAAGTAGAGAAAAGTTTCAAGTTGTTAAAGGAGAAAATAACTGGAAAACCATTTTTGGTTATGCCATATTTTAGTAAGACATTTCAAGTGAGATGTGACGCAAGTGGATTTGCGATTGGAGTAGTCTTAAGTCAATACAACAGACAAGTTGCATACTTCAGTAAGAAGTTGAACAAGACCAAGATGAAATATTCCACGTATGATAAAGAGTTTTATGTAGTCATACAAGCACTGAATAAATGGAGGAACTACTTGGTTCCAAAAGAGTTTGTTTTGTATAGTGACAACCATGCCTTACAGTTTATAACCAGACAGGAGAAACTGAACCAGAAGCATGAAAAATGGGTTGAATTTATGCATAACTTTACTTTTGTTATAAAGCACATTTCTAGAACTGCTAATAAGGTTGTTGATGCATTGAGCAGGAAATGTTTGATTCTACAGGAGTTTCATGTGAAGACCTTAGGTTTTTATATCCTTAAGGATATGTACAGAGATGATTCAGATTTCAAGGAGGCTTATGAAGCATGTGAGGATCCTTTTTTGAAAGACCGAAGCCAATGGGTTGAATATTTGATCCAGGATGGATTATTATTCAAAGGAAATCAATTGTGTATCCCAAAGAGTTCTATGAGAGAAAACCTTTTGAAGGAAAAGCATAGTGGAGGATTGGCTAGACACTTTGGCCATGACAAAACATTTGCACAATTGAACATTTTGTATTAATGGCCAGGAATGAGGACATATATCAAGAAGTTTGTGAACAAATGTATAATTTTCCAACATGCAAAGGGGAAAAGACAGAATACAGGATTGTATCAACCATTTCCAGTACCAGAGAGGCCATGGGATGCAGTAAGCATGGATTCTATGTTAGGACCGTCGAGGACATAAAGAGGTTTTGATTCCATATTCTTGGTAGTTGAAAGATTCTAAAAAACGGAACATTTTATTCCATGTTAGAAAACCAGTGATGCAACACACATTGCAAATTTGTTTTTCAAAGAAGTTGTCCATCTTCATGGCTTACCCAAAAGTATTGTCTCTAATAGAGACACCAAATTTGTTGGTCATTTCTGGAAGAAACTATGGAAAAATATGGGGACAAATTTATTTTTTAGCTCAGCATATCAACCTCAGACGGATGGACAAACTGAGGTAGTAAATCGAAGTTTGGGAGACTTGTTGAGGAGCTTAGTTGCTCAACATCATAGTCAGTGGGATTGGATTCTGCCACAAGCGAAATTTTCATATAATGACTCACCTAAACGGAGCATAGGAGAGAGCCCATTCCAGATAATGTATGGAATGTAGCCAAGGGGAGTATCTGAGTTGATATACTTAGAGCAGAATGAGTTCATAAGTGTTGGAGGAGAATATTTTGCAACAGAGATGCAGGATCTCCACAATAAGATTAAAGAGAGGTTGAAGAGTTCCAACCAGAAGTATAAGCACAGATCAGATCAACACAGAAGAGAGTTTCAATTTGAAGTGGGAGATTTAGTTTTAGCACACCTTAGAAATGAAATATTCCCAAGGGGAATGCATAATAAGATGAAGATGAAAAAGATAGGACCGTGTAAGATTCTGAGAAAAATTGAGGCAAATTCTTATGAGATAGAATTTCCAAATGATGAGGCCATATCACCCATATTCAATGTAGCATATCTGTATCCTTACAGAGAAAATGAAGCAGGAGGATAAGAGAATCAGAAGAAAGTTCAGTGGGTCAAACAGCTTCTTGTAGCTGAAAATCCACAGATGGAAAAGATCATTGATCAGAGATTTAGCAAGAAGACCTAAAGAAAGACATATTTTGAATACTTGGTAAAGTGGAAGGGACACCCGATTGAATATGCCAGTTGGGAAAGCGAAGAAAATATCCTGAAACATGGATAGACGGTGTAGGAGCTCATGGACAGGAGTCAATGAATTTTTCATCTAGAGGAGT
>JASDQU010683728.1:50033-60666 GCA_032191745.1 Picea mariana
GGGGGGAGGATTATGTTACGGGAGTTGGGGATGAATTTGGGAGAGCGAGGAATTGGTAGAGTGAAACATGGAGTGGAATTTACACAGTGCACCAGTGGTTGCTGGGGGTTTTGGGCTTGGAGGGCCAGGATATCTGTTGATATCTTGGGGTTAGGAGCTAGCTAGTCGGCAGGGAGGACGGTTTTAGGTAGTGTTCTAAAGAAGAGGGAAGGAAGCAAGCGACGAGCAAATAGTAGCATCAGGTTCAGGTAAGAATTATGCATTGTTTTGAATTAATTTGTTATTAAATATTATTATATTGACGAAATTGTATACGAATGAGTTAAATTAGTAAAAATTTCTTGAATGTTACGGAAGTTACTGTTATTTCATTACTGTGTTATGAAATTAGTTAGTTTATCAAAATAAATTGATGTGAAATGTAAAACCGGCCATTACACAATATCTACAAGTTACTGAGGTAACCAAAGGATATCTAAGTAAAATTTCATAGGGAATATGAAGTAAAGAAGACCGAAATTCAAGGGAGGATAAATTCTTTTGATGATAATTTCTAAGTTATATTATTTACAGGTCATCTCACCATTTTTGCAATAACATTTTTTCTAGAATGACACATCGTGAAATTGGGATTCCTTTGAGGGAACATATCCAAGTAGTTGTGATAAATTTTTTATCTTGTGGATCATTGTAGATTTGGCATTACACTCCCTATAAAATAGGGTTTGTGGCTAGTCCTGAAACTAGTCTAAAATGGGTGTTTCAAGAAAAAATGCCATAACTTCTTCATAACAGATCCAAATTCAGTAAGACCAAATGTATTGGTTAGACTACAGTCTCTAGTATTATTATTTTTAGATAGTTTTCTTAGGTTGATGGATAGTTGGTATGGATTTTTGGTTGTAATTTAAGTCAACCATTGGACAGTGATATTGTAAATTGATGTCAACCCTTAGTGATTGATGTCAACCCTTGGAGAAACTCCGGTAGCGAATTCTGGTAGCACAAAGGTTTGGGTAATGGACCCAAGGTTGTTTCATGTATAATGGTTTGTGTTTTATTATATTTGAAGGTAATAATATTCTAGATGGATATTACATGTCATTCTATTTTCTGTGGTATGTGGAACGCCACATAACTCCTCACGGTTCGAGAGTTATGGCCATGATAAGTTGGACACACCAAGTTTTTTTGATGGATAATGTTATGATTTTTGTTATATTTGCAGGAAAGACTATTCAATATGGATAGCACATGTCATTCCATTTCCAGTGGTATGTGTAATGTCACATAACTCCTCATGGTTAGAGATTTATGGCCATGTGAAGTTGGTGAACCCTCATGATTCATATAGAAGCCCCAAAAGGTCAAAGTAGTCAATGCAGTTTAAGATATTTTAGAAGGTAAATAATAAAGTGAAGTGATGAGTGTACTATAAGTGAAATTTAATAAAAAATAAATTATTTAAATAATAAAGTTAATGGAGAAATTAGAAGTGGGTTAACCCTAAAATAAGGAAAGTGGGTTAAGATGGTTAAAAGGTAACCCCTTGAGGAAGCTACGTGAAATTATAAATAAGAGGAAATGCTCTCTCATTTTAATCACACTTGAGAATATTGAATATATACATGTGACTGAGGTAACCAAAGGATATTTAAGCCAAATTTTAGAGGGAAGTTGAAGTAAAGAAGGTCAAAATTCAAAGGAGGATAAATTATTTTGATGATGCTTTCTAAGGTATGTTATTTACAGGTCATCTCACCATTTTCGCAATAACTTTTATTCTAGAATTCTTCAGACCATAATATTGGGAGGCCATTGAGGAAACATATCCAAGTATCTTTGATACAAATTTCAGCTTGTGGTTCGTTGCATTTTTGAGTTACACGCTGTTGAAAATAGGGTTTGTGGCTAGTCCTGAAACTAGTCTAAAATAGGTGTTTCAGATAAAAACATCATAACTTCTTCATAATAGATCCAAATTCAGTAAGACCAAATGTATTGGTTAGGTTACAGTATGTATTATTATTTGTACAATTTTCAGATCCCTACAACAAATATTCCATGTGGGACATGCTCTACAAGTTTTCTCTCTAGAATAAGCCAGAATTCAACAAGGTATGCCATTTTTGCTATAAATCCTTTTCTAAGAGGTTTCCAAGTAGTGAAATCTGAAGGAATTTCATAAACATCACTAAAGAAAATTGTGTACCATTTTCATATCTTTATTCATTACAAGTACATAGTTATGATTATTGCAAGTTGGGGTTTTTGACTAATCCAATATTAGTCATGTGAGACTAAAGTAAAGTTTGATGAAAATGCTAGTATCTTGTTGTTAAAGTTAAGGAAGGTTTGAAAGTATGTGATCATATACACAAGATCTATTACAAAGTTTCAAATCAGATTTGGATGATGAAATTGATGAGGGATTTTGGTTGAGGTACATGTTGGGTACATGGTTGAGACAAGTAATTGATGACTTGGGACATACATGAGGTGTATAGTTGATGATGTTGGTACATATTGATGAGTCATAGTTGATGAGTAGTCGATACATGATTGGTACATACTTGGTACATGGTTGTAGGCACTTGTTATTAGTATTGTTGACACATGGTTTATGGATGATATAGCATACTTGTATTGGTATATTATTAGAAGCACATATTGATCTTGGTGATGATTATGAGTTGTTGTGTTATGCTTGGTTGATGCACATCTTTGAGAGTTGTCTTGGTGATTGATCTTGGTGAGTAGATATGATTTGGTTGATAATATTGATGAGACAGGTTGTTGTGATAGGTTGTTTGGANACATATTGATCTTGGTGATGATTATGAGTTGTTGTGTTATGCTTGGTTGATGCACATCTTTGAGAGTTGTCTTGGTGATTGATCTTGGTGAGTAGATATGATTTGGTTGATAATATTGATGAGACAGGTTATTGTGATAGGTTGTTTGGACAGGTTGTTGTGACATGTTATTTGTACAAGCTTGGTGCATGGTTGATGAACTTGTTCATGGTGCAGGTTGAGGTAGAGGTTGGTGCATGGTTGATGCACTTGTTTATGGTACAAGTTGATTATAAGTTGGTGCATGGTTGATTCACTTGTTTATTGTGCATGGTTGAGGCACTTGTTTATGGTAGAAGTTGATTATGAGTTGTTGTGTTATGCCTTGTTGATGCACATATTTGAGAGTTGTCTTGGTGATTGATCTTCGTGAGTAGATATGATTTGGTTGATAAGATTGATGAGACATGTTGTTGTGTTAGGTTGCTTGGACAGGTTGTTGTGACATGTTATTTGTATAGGATAGCTTGTTTTATCCACCTTACGGTTGTAGATGGAGAACATAGGGGGTTGTAGCCTCCTTCTGGTTGTAGCCAGAGAATTTGGAAGTTGGAGCTTCCCTTGGGTTGTAACCTGAGAAACTAGGGGGTTGGAGTCTCCTTCCAGTTGCAGATGTAAAACAAATGAAGTTGGTTCTTATAATGAATGTAATTCTAAAAGACATATAAGAAAAAGAATTATGTGGTTTTCTCCCTCTTTGGGTTTCCACGTAAAACACTGGTGTACTATGTATGTGTGTGATTACTAACTTTTTCATTGTTTATTTATCTGCAAATATTGGATGATAATGCTACATTGATATAACACTTTCATTTCATGGTGAAAAGGGATAAAATTTCTCTATTACTGATTCACCCCCCCCCCCTCCTCTCTCAGTAATCCAACAATTGTTATTAGAGTGGGTTCCTTCAGGAAACAGTTTAACCACTGGAAGGAGATCATGGATTATTCTGAGAATGGAGTACCATTGTTTAATGGTCATAATGGTTTAAAGTATGAGGTGTGCAGCATAAGGAAGAAAGTATTTTTACATGCATAGGGGCATTATATTTGGCTATCAGTCGTTACAAGATATGATAGTTCAAAAAGGGAAAGAATGTAGCCAAGAATGAATTGAAGAAGAATAAAAAAATAGCAATGGATTTCATCTGGGAAGGATTAACTAATCTGATAAGAGAAAAGGTTGGTAAATGTTCATCAACCAAAGAACTTTGGGATAAGTTACATGACATATATTCTTCACCCATCACAGATTCATAAAATGCCAAAGAAGATGCAGGTATAGATCAAGAAGAAATATGTTCACCATGTCAAACAGATTCAGAAGATGAAGAGTACATAATCAACAGAGGTATGTTGTTTTGCTTTAATTGTGAAAAATGCAAACATCTTGAAATAGAATTCCATGAAGGAAATGAAACAGAAAAACAAATTGAAAAAGATGACAATCATGAGACAGAATTGACTAGTGCTTTAGATGAACTAAGAGAAGAAAAAAAGTCATTCAAGAAAGAATTGATGAAACAAAAGGAAAGTGTTCACATTTTTTAAGAATCCCAACTGTTCATCAAGAACTTAAGAACTTAACTATAAGAAGCCAGAAAGATCGAAGAAAATATTGAATATCAAAAGCAGTGTTTGGATGCCAACATAGCAGCATAGAAGGAAGAAGAAGAAATGAGAGAGAAGATATTGACATATCATCTTAAGGAAATAACTAATGATCTAAATGAGATTGAGTCAGAGTTTGGTGAAGAAGAGAAAGTACTTGAATAAGAAATAATCACATTAAAAATTCATCTTGAAGAAGCGAAGAGAACATAAGAAGTCATGAAGTCTCAGATATTAAATAAAGAAGAAGAGGTTGAGAATCTTGAAGAAKAAGTTGTCACATTGAGAAGTAAAACCATCAAGCTCAAAACGAACATTGAAGAAAMAAAAAMATYCACATCAGTTACAAAGAATGAAGAGAAGAACTCTAGGTTGCTAGAAAAGAAGAATGAAGAAAATAGAAAGAGTTATGTAGAAGTATTCAAAGGAAGGAATCATGGTCAACTAGAATCTAAGAAAACTATTGAAGATGAATTTTCAAGAAGACCATCTGTGTTCAAGCAACAAATAAGATTCAATCATGATCATGATTAGCCAAGGCATAAATTAAGAAGGAATACACCACAAAGAAGATCATTCACTCCCAGGTATGCAAATTTCTTTTATGGTCATTGTTTTTATTGTACTAATTTTGGACATAAGGTTGTAGATTGTAGAGATTATAAAAGAAATGTTCAAGAAAGAAGTGCCTATGTGGACACATGTAACATTGAGTGTTACAAATGTCATAACTATGGACACATAGCCAGTGATTGTAGAATCATGATCGATACTTCCATAAAAGAGAACACTAATATTAGATATAAGAAAGTATGGATAAGAAAATAGGAAGAACAGGTGAACAAAGACAAGGTACCAGAGATCACAAGATTAGAAATAAAATGAGATGAAGAAAATTCTACAGAGAAAAAGAAAGATGTCAAATACAAAAAGGTTTGGAAAATAACTAAAAGAAAGGAAGGACAGGTAAATAAGGAACATGTTCAAGATATTGTACTTTCAGGCATTGTAGTGAAAGATGAATTCACAAATATAAAGAAAGAAGTCGTAGATCAGAGAGATGGTGAATCTACCAATGAAGATGATGATGAATACACATCAAAGAAGGAATTGTTTTGAGCCATCCAACTTAGAGACTCCCACGTAATATGAATATTAGAAAGGGGGAGTCTATGTGATAGCTGTGACAGACCAAAGAACCATCCTTCGAGTAGCTTGCAGAGTTTGAGAAGACATATTCAAAATAGTCAGTGAGCAGAAGTACAGTTTGATAGATTAATCAAGACTTCATGATATTATAGTGATAAATGGGTCAAGATTATGGACAGTTGCACAAGTAAATTCTTGAACAGTATGGACAGAGATGGATTCTTAAGAATAGTTAGTAGGTTTGGACAGATATATGACAATGGACGAGAGCATCGATTCATAGATTGGTTCAGAGAGTGGTTCAGAGACACATGAACATTATCATAATGGATGATAATTACACATGAAATGACTCAAACAATGCTAATGGATTCCAAATTGACAGATATTTTTTGGACACATGCAGTGCATACAATAATTCACATTCAAAACAGAGTAATGCTCAGAAACAACAATGAAAAAACTCCCTACAAACTATGGAAATGAAGCACAGACAACAACCTCTACATCAATATATGTCAAAGCAACCAAGGAATTTTTATTTATCAAACTAAGTATATCAAAGAAATGCTAAAGAGGTTCAGAATGTTTGATTTAAAACTAGTTACCATTGCTATGAAAACTAGTTGCAAGTTGAGAAAACATGACGATTCAAAGTCTATAGACCAGAGGAAACACAGGTCAATGATTGGTAGCTTACTATATGTGACAAAATCTAGACCAAATGTAATGCAAGAAGTTGGACAGGTGGCATGATTTCAAGCAGCACCAAAGGAATCACATGTCTTAGAAGTAAAGAGGATTTTTAGATATCTCAAAGGAACATAAAAGTTTGGATTATGGTATCCAAAAGGAAATGATCTATCACTTATTTCCTACACAGATGCAGATTATGAAGGTTGCATTTATGAATGATGAAGCACCAGTGGAGCAACGTTCTAATTGGGTGATTTTTTAGTATCATGGTTAAGAAAGAAATAATCATTAGTATCCTTATCTATAGCTGAGGCATCGTATATTGCAACAACAACATGTTGTACACGGGTTCTATGGATGAAACAAACTCTGACAGATATACAGGTTGAGTATGATGATACCATTCCAATCTATTATGATAATACAAGTGCCATCAGTATCTCAAAGAACCTAGTGATGCACTCCAAAAAGAAGCACATTCCAATCAAGTATCACTTTTTACGGGAACAGGTTGCAGAGAAGAAAATCAGAGTTGAATATGTGGGCACAAAATAACAAGTGGTAGACATATTTACAAAATCACTTCCACATGAAGCCTTTGAGTATATTCACCAGAGACTCGGAGTAATTTCTACTCCAAAATGAATGATTTTGAATGCTTATATTATATGTCTTAGATTTACATGAGGAAGCACCATAAAGAGGACAGTTCAAGTTGGGAGATCAATTTCAAGAAGAGTCCATTCAAGTGGAGTATCCCCAAGGACAGTTCAGTTAGGGGGAGTAGTCCCATATGGAAAGATACCTTTTCCATTGATGACAAAGGGGGAGAGATTTATCAAATGCAAATGTAAATGCTTGGAGAGAGAGTGTAGAGGCATGTTTCCAAGAGGAGCGATTGTCACAAGGGAAGAATGAGTGATATGACTTTAGAGTGATACCCTTTCTCAAAGGGGGAGATATTATTCATATGAAGGGAGAGAGAGTAATCAGATACTTATAAACACAAAGAAAAATCAAAGGCATGTAGACAGGGGGAGCAACCCCAAGGAGAGTTTAGTCAGGGGGAGAATCCCTAAAGGGAGATACACTTTTCCATTGATGTCAAATAGGGAGATATAGAAACATTGATGAGGAGTATAAGCATGAATGTTATCATGACTAACTGTTTCCATCAATGTTGGTGTTGCCATCAATTCCAAAGGGGGATATTGTCAGACAATTGGCTTAGGTTGATGGAAAATTGGTATGGATTTTTGGTTTTCATTTATGTCAACCATTGGAGAGTGATATTGTAGATTTATATCAACCATTAGTGATTGATGTCAACCCTTCCAGAAACTCCGGTAGCGAATTCTGGAAGCACAAAGGTTTGGGTAATGGACCCAAGTTTGTTTCATGTATAATGGTATGTGTTTTAGTACATTTGAAGGTAAGAATATTATATATTGATAGTACATGTCATTATATTTATGGTGGTATGTGGAACGTCACATAACTCCTCACGGTTAGAGAGTTATGGCCATGAGAAGTTGGAGAACCCAAGTTTGAGTAATGGACCCAAGTTTGTTTAATGGATATTGGTATGAGTTTTGATATATTTTTAGGAAAGACTATTATAGATGGATATTACATGTCATTTAATTTCCAGTGGTATGTGGAATGCCACATAACTCCTCACGGTTAGAGAGTTATGACCATGTGAATTTGGAGAACCCTCATGAGTCATCTAGAAGCCCCAAAAGGTCAAAGTAGTCAAAGTGGTTTAAGAGATTTTAGAAGGTAAATAATAAAATGAAGTGATGAGTGTACTATCAGTCAAGGTGAATACAAAATAAATTATTTAAATAATAAAGTTAATGGAGAAATTAGAAGTGGGTTAACCCTAAAATAAGGAAAGTGGGTTAAGATGGTTAAAAGGTAACCCCTCAAGGAAGCCACATTAAAGTATAAATAAGAGGAAAGGCTCTCTCATTTTAATAAAAATCGAGCATATTGAATACCTACAGGTGACTGAGGTAAACAAAGGATTTCTAAGCCAAATTTCAGAGGGAAGGTGAAGTAAAGAAGGTCGAAATTCGAGGGAGGATAAAGTCTTCTGATGATGTTGTCTAAAGTATGTTATTTACAGGCCATCTCACCATTTTTGCAATAAAAAAATTTCTAGAATGATTCAAACCATGAAATTGGTACATTGTTGAGGCAAGATATCCAAGTAGCTATGATAAATTTTTTAGCTTGTGGGTCATTTTATTTTTGGCGTTACACGCCATGGAAAATAGGGTTTGTGGATAGTCATGAAACTAGTCTAAACCAAGTGTTTCAGGTAAGAAGGCCATAACTTATTCATAATAGATCCAAATTTAGTAAGACCAAATGTATTGGCTATAGTACAGTATGTAGTAGTTTGTGTAAAATTTTCATATCCATACAACAAATTTTCCATGTAGGACAGGCTCTATAAGTTCTCTCTCTAAAATAAGCCAAAATTCAACAAGGTATGCCATTTTTTCTATAACTCCTTTTCTGAGAGGTTCCAAGTAGTAAAATCTGGAGGAATTGCATAAAATACATTGAAGAACATTGTTTACCATTTTCATATCTTTATTCATTATAGGTACATAGTTATGATTATTGAAATTTAGGGGTTTTGACTAATCTAAAATTAGTCATGTGAGACTAAAGTAAAGTTTGATGAAAATGCTAGTCTCTTGTTGTTAAAGTTAAGGAAGGTTTGCAGGTATGTGATCATATACACCAGATATATTACAGAGTTACAAATCATATTTGGAAGAAGAAATTGATGAGGGATTTTGGTTGAGGTACATGTTGGGTACATGGTTGAGACAAGTAGTTGATGAGTTGACACATACATGAAGTGTATAGTTGATGATGTTGGTACATATTGATGAGTCATACTTGATGAGTAGTTGATACGTGATTGGTACATACTTGGTATTGGTTGGAGGAACTTGTTAGTAGTATTTTTGACACATGGTTTATGGATGATGTAACATACTTGTATTGGTATATTAGTAGAAGCACATATTGATCTTGGTGATGATTATGAGTTGTTGTGTTATGTTTGGTTGATTCACATCTTTGAGAATTGTCTTGGTGATTGATCTTGGTGAGTAGATATGATTTGGTTGATAAGATTGATGAGACATGTTGTTGTGATAGTTTGTTTGATCAGGTTGTCGTGACATGTTTTTTGTATAGGTTTGGTGCATGGTTGATGCACTTGTTCATGGTGCAGGTTTGTTAGGGTCCTAACCTGCACATAGGTAGAACACTATATTCGTATGTAATAAAGGTCAATATTAATAAGGCCTTTCAATAAAATAGAATAAGGCAGATGTAAGAAGACCTAATAGAAGCTTCCTCTTCTAGAAGGATCTTCCTCTAGATGCTTCTTTTAATAGACATATTTAGTATAAATAGGAGTCGAGGGTATGAGAACCCTAGCTTGAATAATATTGTAATAGAGTGCTACTCAACTGGAGGTTGCCCCTCGAAGAGGCCTATGAACATTACTTTCAGAATCAAATTCCTATTTCTGTTGTTGTTCTTATATCATTTCAGTGCTATTGTGGTGATTGTTCTAGTTATATTGTTGTTATTCTACCATTACTAGCATTTTATTTATGTTCTGCATACTTTTTATATCTGGTATATTACAAGTGGAATCAGAGCACTTTCCTTGGCAGAAAGTGTGGGTTAATTTTTTTTTTAGGGTAGATATGCATTCTGGCATCTTTAATCCACATATATCTATTGTTACATGCATAAACCTGCGGTTGAGGGATTCATACACGCAGGAAATACAAGTGGTTCTTAAGTGCACAGTTGTTGGCCACCCTTGTAACCCCTGTTGGTACCCCTTCGAGTGGTAGTGCATCCGACAACACCTGTGTATGGATTAGCCTAGATTAGATGAAGCCCTCTTTAGATAAACCGATCGGTCACCTAACTGCTATAGTTTCACTGAGAATAACACTCGGGAAGATACTCTCTAGTACTTGGGTAGTCGGGTAGTACGGATAAGGGTATGGTCTATCCTCCTTAGTTAGTGCCCTCAGATATTGGGCCGAGTACTACTGTTGGACCCCACACGTATATCATAGAGATATATCTTAGGGAAAACCCTTATCTGTAGAACCCTTGAATACCTAACCCTTGGGGACAGAAACATAAACAAATTAAAACAAACAAAATCTATTGCCGCACAACTGTGTTTGGGTTTCCAAATCACTACACATTTCTTCCTGGTTAAGAATTTGGGCATTTCATCATTGCAGTATTCTTCAGACCAGAGTATA
>JASDQU010683729.1:0-22003 GCA_032191745.1 Picea mariana
AATCACAAGGTTTACTGCTAATACATAGCTCGGGATCATATAACAACCAATGTATGAGCAAACTTTGCAAATAGCATGCCAAATATCAATTCGTGAAGTTGAATATGATTAACTCATGCGCCTTGAAACCATTGCCACCATACCTTTATGAACTTGCCAATGTATTCGGTGCATATCATATATGTTTGTACCCCCAAAGTATTTGAACCATGTAATTAAAATTTGTTCATACAAGAATCGAGTGAAAGTCCAAAGCGAGGATAAAAACAATATGACCAAATCCATTATAATTTTCATAAGATCATAACAAAACCAATAACTTTTATGCCCAAAGGTTTAACAATGAAATATATCCAAATGCGCAATCAAGGTAAGATAATGATCAAGAACATAAGTTCAATAAAACCTTTAGAAGTCATATGATAAACCAATGATCAAGTGTCTTTCAGCAAATCAACCAAAGACAACGACAGTCTAATCAACGAAAGAGGTGTTTTCACACTTGCAGTTGTGAAAACTGAGTCGAAATTGAATTGTAATGGTTGAAAAAAATGAGACGAATGTCCATTAGCATAATGCGACAATGATTTGTCGTAATACGACAAAGGGTGTAGGCATCTTTTTGAGAGCAATCAAAAAAATTGGGTTGGCTGCCAACACCTTCCCACTCTTCAAGTCAACAAAATGTTGATCTCCTGCCACGTGTCCTGTCTTGATGGATGGTTCTGGTGATTTTGGAATTTTGTGACCTTGTTCATCCTGTTGTACATTCAAATCTTTCATGTTAGTGCACTTTACCTTGATCAAATGGCTATGATCCATTTGTGCTCATATCGAAAGGTTGAGATCTTTCCTCCTTTTCAATTTCTCCTCGTTGTCTGGACGTTGATCAGATGGTCTATATCTTCCATCTAAGCTAAATCTTTCTTCAAACTTAGGATATTTTCAAAAGGATTTAAAGACTTCGACCGTTATCCTTCCTATGAGTTCATTTCTTGGATCTCGTTCATGCTTCTTGGAAAGTGTTACTCCTCCTGAGCTTGATCTCTTAAAGAGTTCGATCTCCCAAGCACTTCTTGATTTTCTAGGAAATTCTTCAAACTTAGATCCAAATATTCTTGAAAATAATCATTTCTCTCCTTCCTAATGTTCTTCCACTCTCATCCTTCGACTTATTTATGGAGTCGCTTCGACACTGAGTCGAATTCTAAATCTGTTTACTCCTTGCAATAGATTCTTATCCAAGATCTGGATTCTTGCGGATGACTGTGCACTCCTTGCAACAGTCACTTTGAACTACTTGCAAAGGAAATCTTACGTTATTTCTTCTAAGCTTTACGAGTAGAAAAATACCATGTTGACACACTCCTTGTGGACTATGTGTACACCTTGCACCAGCTCACGAAGAAAAGTGATTTTAAATTCTTATGCAAGCATTTCAAAGCTACATACACTTGTAGAAAGATTCATTCATTCTTGAAAATATCAAGACAACAATAGGGAAATTGCAAACACTATGCACACCATAGATTGGATCAATTTTCCTCTATTATCTTCATTCAAAATCAATAAAATGGTTACAGCTAAAATCAAATCAATAACTACTATTCACAAATTCCTACTTGCTCATAATTCTCATAACCCCTCTTTTGGGCATACAAAATCTCTCTTTATACAAAAGAAACAAACTAACTACTATCTAATTGTGGTTACATTGAGACTAGGGTTAAGCTCCCAAGTCACGCGTGATCATTTTGTTTCCATGCGTGTGATCTTTCCTCTTTTGGTTTCTATTGCTTCAAAATATTTGCAGTACTAGCTAGCATTCGAGACTCCAGATTGGCTCTCAGGCCCTGAGTTGTCCTGCCATGTGTACTTGCTGACGGTACTGCTGCATCACTTAGTCTCTTGAATTCCTTCATAGTTTTCTTTCCCTATGTTCATCCCTTCAACTTTATCACTAATCGTTGGAAAATCCTCAACCTCGTGACCAACAATCTTACAACAAAGAAAAATAGGGCCTACCTTAGGACATTCCTTAGCAAGATGTCCCGGTCTTCTGCAGTTATAAAACAAAGTCAATCCTCTTTTTCTCTTATATGTTCCCCAATCTTTTATGTACTATGCATCTCCTCTAGGGTCATAGTGTTGGACCTGCAATTTGCAAAAATTCTTTCTAGGTTCCTGCATCCACTTATTAGTCCAAAAAATCTTTATATGCATAGGAATAACATATCTTTCTTCATTTCCATTAAATTTACTCAAATCAACTCTTTCTTGTAACTGCGCCCTAGCCTTCAGACTAGGACATAACCTATTAAACATACTTAAGTTCATGCTTTCAAAACAAACAATTTCACTTATCTTTCTCTTGTCAAAGCACAAAGCTTTACCTCTTTTTGGATCTTACCTCTTTTCTTCAAATCAAAATTATTTCTTATCACAAAGCTTCACAAGTTAAGTAGATTACTGCACACTTCAGCAACAAATCTAGGCACAAAGATTCTCTTTTTCTTTACTTCAGTTCCCAACAATCACAATTTCAGGTCCCGACAATGGAACCATTTTTTGGCACAGGGGAAGACCCAGGGTTCAACTCTTAACAACACACCAACAAAACCTTGACTACTGTCCCTTTTGGAAACACCTGCGAAGCAGGTGAAGTCTCACCCGAGGTAGAAGCAGGGTGGGTTACAGGACGTAGGTGTATGTAACCAGGCTAGGACATAGATCTATGATACAATCGCTTCATAGAATAGTCTATTAACACTTAGGGTTAGAATGCATTAGTTCATTAAACTTATTAACATCACATAACATACCCAAGGATATATCTAGTGTAGTAACAACAAAGATTATGCACTTCAAACACTTATCACTTAGCACTGTGAATCAGATCTAGAATTTTAACATAAGAAAAGCATTTATGCAAAACATACATATTCATTACACCTTCTAATCTAAGAAATAATCAAAACATAACAAAGATAACATTGCACAAAGAAAACTAGAGACACAAGATGTATGTGGTTCATACCAATGTGGGGCTACGTTCACCAACCATTTTGCTTCTTTATTATTTGTTTGAATCTTGCATTCATCCACTTCTGTGCACTAAGCCACAGAGTCAAGCTTCACACTAGACAAGATATCTACGCATTGAGCACTAGATCCTCCTTCCAAAACTAGGTCAAGGAATAGAGCCAATGCTCTTTCAAGCACAAAGCCTTAATACACATACATTCCCTTGCACAAATCCACTCTAACTTCTTGCACTTAGCTCCAAAAGACTACTTCTCCTACAATACATTCTTCTTTATTTATACTTTTACAAACCCTTACAATAGGGCAAACATGAGAAAACCCATGGGACGAAATCCCATAAACCCATTACAAAATCCCTAGAGAACCCTTACTGGGTCCACATAGCCCACAAAAATGGGTGAGATCAGTGACCTCAGCTCCACCTGGGCGCTCCATCTTCGACTAGCGTGTCGAATTCCAAAAGTGGGCCAAATTTGACTAAGGTTTCCTCAAAACTTGTTCCAGGGACAACATTCCTCCATACCTCAATGCCTAAACCATAATGTATCTCTCCAAGATCCTTAATTTCAAATTACTGTGATAGTTGTATTTTGATTTCATCAATCCAAATTGTATAACTTATTGTTATGATTAAATCATCAACACATAATGAAATCAAAGAAACATCGACATGCTTATCTTTAGTTATGTAAATATTTGGATCACTATTACCTTTTATGAATCCTTGTTGGAAGAATAAGTTATAATTTTTATATACCATGATCTCATAAATGTTTTGGGACCGTGTAGTGCTTTGTTTAACCTACATACAAAATGTTCTTGTCCCTTCTTTACAAAACCTTCAGGTTGAACAAGGTACACTTATTTTAATTCACAATTCAAAAATGTTGACTTGACATCCATCTATGTAAGTCCCAATTGTAATTAGTAGATCATACAATCATAAGTCTAATGGTGTTAATTTGAGTTACAAATGCAAATGTGTCCTCTGAATCTATTCCTTCCTTTTGTGAGTATATTTTTGCAACCAATTTCGCTTTAAACTTGTCTATACTACCGCCATAATTGAACTTAGATTTGTACATCCATTTTGAGCTTATAGGAACTTTACATTCAAGTAGTTTAGTTAGTTACTCAGTGTTGTTCTTCATAATGGAATAATATTTCTCTTCTATAACATTCATCCGTTCTTTATGATCCTTTCCTTTTTTCAAAATTTAAAGTTTCTTCACCACTCATGATTTGAGACATCAAAGCATAATATTTATACATAGTTAGTGTCTTGATTTTCATTTTTTATCTTTGTAGTTCCTCATTGTTGGGTAGAGTATCTCCACTCTTTCTTGGTGTACTCTTGTTTCTTGTAGCTTCAATGCCACTTTGAGATTCAACATCGTCTTGTTCATTTTCACCATCTTCTACTTGTTCACTTTCAATTCCTTCTTTATGAAGTTTTGATACATCTTGAATATCATCATCTGCATACTTAGGAAATATAACATCCCTAATTGCCAATACTCTATGAGTAACAAGATCATACATTTTGTAAGTTTTATGTTTCATCACAATAACCAATCAAAATACATTTGATTGACTTTGAATTAAGTTTCCTTCTATCTTCCTTTGGGATGTGAGAAATGCTTTACTCCCAAAAAATCTCAAATGATTAAAAAATGGTGTACATCCTTTTAATGCCTGATAAGGATTTTAATGCTCTAAAAACATGTTTGGACTTCTACTTTGTAAATACACAATTGTACTTACAACTTCATCCCATGAACTATTCAAAAGATTCTTACCTTTGAGCATGCTTCTAGCACACTTTACTACGGTTATGTTCTTCCTCTCAACCAAACCATTTTGATGAGGGGCATGTGGAACCATGCACTTTTTCTAAATTCCATTGTCTTTGTAGTACTTTAATAATTATCTTGAATTTTATTCTCCACCTTGATATGGTCTAAGGATTTTGATTTGTTTACCTATCTTCTTTTCAACCAAATTTCTAAACTCTTTGACGTATTAAAAAACATCACTTTTTCTTTCCCGAGTGACGGAAATATGTTAGAATAATAGGCTTTCTCATTTCACCGTAGACAATATAGAAATATTTTCACCCAACCATAGGCAAAAAGGCCATCCCCGAGCACTTTAACCTTGACAGATAGAATAATTTTGGAAGAAAACCCTAGAACCAATAGCCAACCAAGGTAGTGTACCTCTCTCCAAATCTAGCGTACCAAGAAGAAAGTCTAAACCATAACCAAAAATAAAGTATAACCATAATCCAAAGACCAATTCACCAATGTAGTCGTTGCATCTATCCCCTAGTCATGCACACCACTTTTCCTTATGCACTTGTAAGAGTGAGTGTAACAAATGAGATCTAGCGCCCTATTATTTATAGTCCTCCAAGTGACCTAATGGGGCCGACTTCTATTTATGGAGGATAATAATTTAATACAAATGATTATCTTTTTTTTTTGTACAGGGGGAATCAGAAACTCACGGTTCTCGTACTCGCATGACACGGGGTCGATACCCTTCCGCTACCATGCAGCTCGTAAGAATGGAGCACAAGTAAATTGGGGTGAGAATCGACCTTGATACCTCTTTTTACATATTTCCTTCCATTTACACGGCACTTGCCAATCGGTCTACACCCCTGTGGGCATAAATTATATAAATTAAATATAAATTATTATCTTGAGCCAACTTCTCTTCTAAGCTTATTTCCTAACATTCTAGGGTTTCTCTTGCTTCCCGAAATATTCTAGACTCGTCAAAGGTTAAATGTAGAGGTTAATACCTCCTGCAACTACCATAATATCAACACTCCCTCCTAGCTAGGGAGGTATTAAAGACAATGGTATTGAGAACAAACATATCATTCAATCGGTAGCATCATCATAGCCACACAAGATATCTCATGATCAAATCATGAGCATCATCATCATTATCCAACTAGATAGTCTCCATGGAAATCATAATAATTCCATCCGATAGAAAAAAACTGTGTTTTATTCATAGTAGTATACAACTATTATCCAATGGTACACAAGCACTCCTAGTATCACATTTCTACTAACCAATGACACACAATCACTACCAATGGATCACATCCACTACAATAGCATACAACTACTGTCTAGAGACATACAGTCTCCACAACAATCATATCATTTGATATCAACTTGCATCAACAATGTCATGATACAAACTGAGTCATATGGGCCATTCTTCCACTCACATCTATGAGATCTGGAAGAGAATCTATGCTCAAAAGGTTAAGCATCAATTATGGGCTATCTGGAATATTCTTCCCAAGCATAGAAGAATAAATTTCCCTAACTTCTGAACCTGGACCATTCAACCTAACTGGGCCATTCTTCTGGCACTAATCACAGTGCAACATAGAGAGAATGAATCTGCCTTAGGGAATGATTGTCCCTGATTGTTGAACTTGGACCATTCAACCTAATTGGTCCATTCTTCCTCCACTAATCACATTGAAACCTAGAGAGAATGATTCTACCCTAGGGAATGACTATCTGGACCATTTCCTATGGAAGTGACTATCCTGCACCAACCTCCTATATCAGACCATTCTTTGAAACTTCTCATAACTGTGAACTTTGAAAGAATGACTGCCTGAAGAGGCAGACCATTATGCTTGACCAATTCTCAGAATGACTACCAAAGAGAATGATTAAATTAGACCATTCCCCCACACTAACCACAAGGGGAATAGTTGTCTATGGCACATTAAAAATCTATCAGACCATTTTCCAAACTAGAAAATGATTTCTCATAGAAATCTTGGACCACTTTCTAGATTGGAAAGTGACTACCCAACATGGACCATTTTCCAAACTATAAAATGGTTGTCCATATATCAATAACATATCAATGCTCCGTCCCTACCTAGGAGTAATCACTTCCTTTTTCAATAAGGAAGTACACAAAATTTTCATCTTGGACAAAGGATTTACCAAAATATATGTTATCTACTCACCTTTGGAAATATACTAGAGAACCGCTTCTCCCTTCTGGACTATATGACGGAGAAAATAACACTTTATCTCAATGTCCTTCGACCTATCATCGAACACCGAGTTCTCTGAACTCTTCACACAACTCTGATTATCAAAAGGTATCATGGTCAAATCCAACACTTGGTCGAATAGTACATAAACTAGCTTATGGAGCCACACTGCTTTCGTACAAGTATCACAAGCTGCAATATATTTTGTTTCTACAGTGCTAAGTGTAACAAAATTTTGTTTCCTACTAGCCCATGATATCATGGAAAAGCTCAAACTGAAACATATACAAGAATCACTTCTTCTGTTATCTACACTCCCTGCCCAATCTGAATCGATAAATTCATGTAGTTGCATATCATAACTCAAACTTCCCACAAAGACATTTAAAGGCATGCTTTGCAATTATTCAATTCTCACTACTAGGTTCCACCTGGAACTATTTTCACAGTAAATAAAGCATTTGACTGAGTATTCTCCATATACATCAATGGGCCATTTAATTTTTGACACAGGGACAGGTCTCCTCGATCAGAGTCTCTCAACTTAATCATATTCGTCATCATGGGAGTTTGCCATGGATTTTAAACCATTATATCGAGCTTCTGAAGAACCATTTCGATACACTTCCTCTGTTATAGGAAGTTTTCACCACACTTCTGATGTACATGAGAGGCTTTGCACCAAGTTTCTTGAATCCATACAAGGTATTCTTCCATTTGCATACAAAGGTCTCTTTCTGGTATACCTCAAAACCTTGAGGTTTCTCTACATACGCTTATTCCTCAATTTCTCTATGGGAAGAATAGTATTTTACATCTAACTGATGTAAACTCCAATCCATGGATACTATAAGAGATATAATGGCTCATATAGAGGTATATCTGGTTTACTGGAACAAGATGCCATCATAGTTTCCTACCTCCTTCTGGGAGAACCCTCTAGTTCTAAATCTCTCCTTGTATCTATCGATACTTCCATTCATAAATATTTTTCACAATTTCTCACATACATTGTTCTTCATCACAACTTCCTTCCATTCCTTCTGCTTGAATGCTTCTAGTGGGTTCAAACCATGCTGGTAGTCTTATGATTCTTGGTATAATAACTAGTTCAATTGGTTGTTTTGGATTCTCTTTATATCTTGGAATATTCATGTTCTTCAACTTTGGATTCCAAGGAGTCTTCTATAGATTCCATGCCCTTCCTTCCTAAAGATTCCAACTTCTTCCTTTCGTCATAGGAATGTAGATGGACAACCAAGGATACTCAAAGCCTCTTTTCGAATGGATGTTACTTCAAATGAAGAACATAGATAGATACTTCATATTCTTCAAGGATTATTCTTCAATGGATCATATAATTGGGGATTAGCTCCCTTATAATACCAAATTCATGCCTAAATGAGAAATATGCATGCTCTTCTTTTGGATTTTTTCAATCAACTCCCTCCATATTAGAGATTCCATGCTTCCATTTGCATCCTTATTTCTTTTTGTAAAGTGTCACAAGTCTATTCTAGTTTCCTCTTGATTACTGAATTATTTCTAGTCTGAATCCTTTCGGGTTTCTTCAAGTTAGATTCTGATTGTGGTCCATCTGGTAGTTGCTACTTACATGAATTGTCACCAAATTTTGTCGACGTACTTCATCCTTTTCAGATACATTGTTTGAATAGTAGTCATTGTAATGGAAATCCTTATCTTGTTATTCTTCCATAGGTGTTGTTTCATTGACACTGACCATCTTATATTCCAAGAAATAGATACACATGATATGTACATGAACTATGTAAACATGGTATGTACAAGGACTAGGTTACAAAAGAATATTGTTTACCTTAACTAGAAGAAAAAGTTTTCTTCATCCTGCTTGACTTTCTTTGAGGGTTCCTTTTCTTTGGAAACTTTTGATTCGTGCGTTTCCTTCCTTTTCTTTAACTTGGGACACTGGTTCTTGTAGTGACCATAGTTTTGATAATTGAAGCATTGTATTTTTTACATATCCCTTTCTTGATTTGGTTTCTTCCTTGAGCCAAAGTTCTTCTTATTCCTAAATTTCTTGAACTTTGTTGTGTAGGATTGATCATCATCTTTCTTTTGGGATTTCTCTTTTGCACTAATCCTTGATTATTCTTATGTAGAGAAAGTCCAAAGTTCGTCAAATGTGGGATACTCCGTTCTTGTGTTCATGCTTACGGAAAATGCATCCCATGTCTTGGGAAGGCCATTAACTACTATACTTACTAGTTCCTTTTCTGAAATGATTTCCTCAATAACTTGTAGTTGATATCTTAACTGAGATATTCTTACAAAGTATGATGTTATAGTGTTGCCATTATTCATTTTCATATCACTGAGCTCATTCTTCAGAATCATTACTTGTCCAATATTTTTGACTGAGAAGATGTTAGTTAGGGAATCGTACATATTCTTAGATGAGTCAAGATGCGAAATGTAGGGTATCAAATTGTCCTTTACAGATTCCATGTTGGCTCTTGGTTTTGGAAGGTTGTGAAGATTAAGGAAAGAAGTGCAAAGTGTGAACTACGCAGAAGACAAGTTGATCGAGATTGGGTCGAAGTGACCAAAAGAGTAGAAAAGACAAAGTGAAGTAAGAGAAAGCAAGTCATTGGACGGGGAGAGAGAGGAAGACAGATCAACAAGGAAGATGGATCGCGAATAACTCAACAAGAGGAAAAAACCACCAATATATGCTTTGGAGCACCTCCCAATAAAGAAGGAAAGATAGGTTAGCGAAGCCATAAAAACGTGGCTCAAGTTGACCTAGGGTTTTATACACCTAGGGTTTTGGTATTTCAGGTTTTGACACCTAGGTTTTGGCCTAAGGATGTTTGAGAGTCATTGTAATGTATAAATAAAGGTCAAGAGGACCTGGGATGGGTTAGAGAGAGATTATGTATGATGAGTGATTGTTTTTATTGTTGAGAGAGAAGTATTGTGTGGTGAGGGAAGTTTGTGTTGTAAGATTTTCAACTAGGTGCGAAGATCAACCCTGCAGTTGGGTGCATAGAGAGGGGAGAGAGGAGAAGATAAAGAAAGAGAGAGATTTGCAAGCTAAGTGCAGATAGAATAGTATGTTTTCATCTAATATATTATAAGCACATTTTTGTGGACGTAGCCCTAGGGAGAGGGTGAACCACGTATATCCTATTGTTATGTGTGATTGATGTTGTGTTCTATTGATCTATGATATACTGTTAATGCAATATTGTGTTAGATCTAAGATATAGTTTGCGCAGTAAGCTTAAGAAAGATAAAGAATAACTATATCTGTGTGAGCGTGTTGCCTTGGATACTCTTTACATTTCCTCTGGTTGTAGACACATGTGTCTTGCAACCCCCCTATAGCTACTTCGGGTGAGACTGCATCTTCTTTGCAGGTGTTGTCGAAAGGGCCAATAGCTAGGGCTTGTTGGTGCACTGTTATAACTGAACCCTGGACTTCAGAAGTGGATAGAAGAACAAGAGAAGGACTTCACTAAAGCTCAGAATAAGAATCCTAATCTTAGTACAAAGGATTGGTTGGGAAGGTATATTTACTGATATACAAGAGATTTTCTTTGTAGGAATTCATAAGGAGCTATACGAGTGGTTAGCCAGATTAGTAGATACCCAGTTTGAGATCAGACTCAGACCGCCTGTGGTTTGGATGTTGGGGCTGATCAAGAAGGTCAAGAGAGTTGATAACATCGTGTCAAGAGAAGTAGATCACTGTTTTGATAGTACCATTGGAGGGTATATCATTGAGTTTGTTATTGATAGAGTAGAATCATATAGCCAAGCAGAGAGATATTTCTTTAAGGGACTGAGAGGAAATTTTTTACACTTCTCGAAGTTGAAGATCAAGATGCTATTGCATGAGAAGAACATCCTAAAGATACAGTAGTGGGTCAGATTGAAAAATATAATCTTCAAGAATTCAGACAGTGATAATGACATAGAGGTCGGACACACGCACAGTGGGAGAAATTTCAGAGAAGTTCCTCAGGTGGACTTGTTTGAGAAGAATCACAAACCACCAACACAAGAAGAAGGGTTCTACAATGGAGACGAAGAAGAGTTGCTAAACAAGGAACATTCAGATTCTTCTAGGGAAGAAGAAGGGAAGACTGAAGAACCTCACTGAGAATAGTTAGAAACTTCAGGAACTGTGCAGACTGTTGAAGTAAGTACTATTACACCTCCTGTTGTTTTAACAACATTAAGTAACTAGAGTAACCTAAGTTATCAGAACACTCAGAGCACTGGTACAAGAGGTTCAGTGCATACTCAGTCAAGAACCCTAGGAAGATCTATGGAAGATGAGATGAGGTTACCCACCTTTAGGGGAGATGGATCTAAAGATCCTGATCAACATTGGTTCTTATGCAAAGCTGTATGGAGTATTAAGAATGTCACTGATGAAGTTGTTAAGAGAGCTCAATTAACTACTACCCTAAGAGACTGCACACTAAGATGGTACATGAAGTTCATCCAAGGAGTTATCCAGCCGAAACCACTGAACGAGATCAAGACTGCGTTGATTGCATAATTCAAGAAACCCAAGTCGGATTCAGAGTCACAGTGCATCACAGAGTTGAGAGAAATTAAGCAGAAAGTAGCAGAACCTATTTGGGATTTTGATAAGGGATTTAAGACCTTGACAGGTCATTTGAGTTTTCAGATTCCATATGAACAAAATAAAGAATGGTTCATTGCTGCCCTCTTACCACACATCAGAGTCGCTCTGATGCAATAGAAGATCACTTCACAAGATGAGGCGCTAGAGATCGCCATGAAACTATAATCAGCCTTTATGGGAGATTCTAGTTCAGGTATGAGTCAAATTTTGGGTCATCTAACTAGCTTGTCACTATATGTAGAAGATATAAAAAAGGATAATGGAAAATATAAAAGAGAAGATATTTGGTGTATATGCAAATCAGAAGTTCATGATAAGGATAATTGTCCTCTATTCCATGAGTACATGGCTTCAGGAGCCTCGAGCCCTTTGAAGCAGGTTACTCTACCTTGGTGCGAGGTATGTAGAAATAGACATCACCTTGGAGAATGTTATTACATGCAAAAATATGTCCAGACACCTACCAACCTTTATTGCACATTCTGTAAATCTATGGGACATGATGAGAAAAATTGTAGGGCTTATGACCTATTGCATGAAAGATCAAGAGACACATATAGAATTCAAGGCAAAGTACACCAAAAAGGAAATACTATGCATTTTAACTCCCGGGGAAGAGGAAAATTCAACCCTTGTGGCAGATTCAAAGGAAGAGGACGAAGACAAGGCATGGGCCGAGGTCGAGGAAAAATCATTTTTTATAATTGTGCATAGCTAGGTCACTTAGCAAGGGACTATTAGAACCCTTGTACCACTTGTAGTTACTACAACTCATTTGAACATGTCATAGAATGTTTTCCTACGATGTTAGCCAAACTATCCAAAAAGAGAAGGAAAAATAAGGAGTTACACCTCAATGCCCAAATTGGAGATTATGATATAGATTATGTGGTCCTCGACTTAGGGTCAGAGGTTAATGTTATGATGAAGAAGACCTGGGCACTGATGAGAAAATCTAAGTTGATATATTCCCCTATCATGCTTAGGATGTCTAATCAGAAAGAAGTAAGCCCCTTTGGTAGGTTAGAGCATGTCCCTGTGGGCAATGATGGGGTAAGAACATGTGGGGAATTCAAGGTGATTGAGATAGTTGATGATAGTTGTCCTTATCTTGTGTTGTTAGGAATTGATTGGGCTTTAAACAATTCCACTATTGTTGACTTAAAGAAAAGAAGAATGACATTTGAAGGTGATGGCCTTTGGGTCCTTTCACCTCTGGATCCTGATGAAGTTCGAAGATACACAAAACCCATCAGAGAAGAAGACTGTGCATAAGAGCTAGAGAATATATATAAATTGACAGCAAGACAATAGGATTACATTAACCCTACAACAGAAAGGAATTTGAGTTGGCGAAGTGATAGTGCATGCTTATTAGACTCAAAAGAAGCACTGGAGAACTAGCAGAACAAAATGCATGAAGTTTCTGCGCAGAGATGTGCTAGTATTGACCAAGGAAGTTCGTTGGATTGGAACAAAAGTAAGTAACTTGCCCACATTTGATGGTTTAAATCACTTAGAAATGTTCTTACAAGAATTTGAAGAAGTTGTACCAGTACAACAGAGATTGTTGGGACTGGACGAGGCTTTTAAAGCTACTTCAACAATATGGTGGGGGACACATAAAAATAACATCACAGACTGGATACAATGTCACACTTTGATGATAGTGCAACTTTTCATACAAGATCGAAGGATGCGAAATTATATACACAAGTCAACATTGTTCGAAGGACCATGTGTGAAGTTTCGAGGAGGACTAGAGAAACATTCCTCAAGAACAATGGGTGCATAAATTCATCAATACTCTAGAAACAAAGCCTATCAATTGGTATCTTCAAGCAAAATTGCACCTCACCACTTCAGATTGGTACGACATGACTCCGAAATTATAGCTACATTTTCATTTGAAATACAATACCCTTCAGTAGATCAAGCTCTACAATTTGTCAAATAGAAAGTATTTGAGGAGGCACCTAGCCTCCTTGTGGAGCAAGAAGAGGATGAATGGACTGCACCTCTTCAAAAACTGCAAGGATGTTACAATATCAATGTCGATGAAGACGATGATCCTAGGAATTTGAACATCAAAGAAACAGAAGGAAAGAGAGATGTAGAAGGACTAGGAGTTGAACTACCTTTCATTGGAAAACAAAACAAAATCAAGAGAGTTAATATTGGAATAGAGCAAGCACCTATGCTTGCTAATGTTGGGGATTACTGGGATGATTCCACCATTGATAAGATCACAGAATTACTGAATGAATATCAGGACTTGTTCCCAACCAAGTTTACTGATATGAAGGGCATAAAAGGGCCCATGGGAGAGATGAAGATCCCCTTGAAACCAGATGCAAGGCCAACCAAGCAGAGTCTCTACAGATTGAATCCCAAATATAAGGAGAAAGTGAAGATTGAATTAGACAGAATGATGGAAGCAGGAATCATAGAACCTGTTGAAGAGTCAGAGTGGATTAGTCCTATGGTGGTACAAGATAAGAAGACAAGAGAGATCATGATCTGTGTAGACCTCAGGAATCTGAATGATGCATGTTTGCATGACCCATTCCCTACACAGTTTACAGATGAAGTGTTAGATAATGTAGGAGGACATGAGGTGTATTCCTTTACAGTTGGATTTTCAGGTTATCACCAAATCAGGATTGCCAAGGAAGATCGCCATAAGACCACATTTGCAATAGAATAAGGTTCCTACCAATATACAATGATGCCTTTCGGATTGAAGAATGCACCAGCCATGTTTTCCAGGGTGGTGGTCGAAGCATTCAAGGAGTTTATACATAAATTTTTGGAATCCTATTTTGATGATTGGACTGTTTTTAGCTTATTACAAAATCATATTGAATGTTTAAGACTAATGTTGGATAAGAGTAGGCAATGTTAGATTGCCCTAAATCTGAAGAAGTGCATCTTCTTTTCACCCTTTGGAGTGTTGTTGGGCCATATTGTGTGTAAGCATGGGTTGTTGGTAGATCCATATAAGATTTCCATTATTGTTGATTTATCCCCTCCTATTTCAGTTAGACAGTTGCGCACTGCATTGGGACATACTGGATACTACAGAAATCTCATTAAGGGCTATGCACAAATTACAATACCTATGGAGAAGCTTCTGAAGAAAGATTGTCAATTTCAATGGACAGAAGAATGTCAGCAGAGCTTTAACACATTGAAACATAAAATGGTTACTGCACCTATTATGGTTTTCCCAGATTGGAGCAAGAAATTTCATGTGCATGTTGATGCATCTTCTATTGCACTAGGAGCAATGTTAGCACAACAAGGAGTAGGAGATATTGACCACCTGTTAGCCTTTTCTAGAAGGAAGCTCTCAACAGCTAAGATAAATTACACCACCACTGAGAGAGAAGGTTTAGACATGGTGTACGTGCTGCAAAAGTTTCATCACTACTTGTTGGGAGGCCACTTTAAGATATTCACTAATCACTCCATGTTGAAGTACCTAGTCAAAAAGCCAGTGTTGGGGGGAATAATATGCATATGGCTACTATTGTTCCAGGAATATGATTTTGAGATTTTGGTCAAGCTAGGGAGAATGAACAAGGGACCTGATCATTTGTCTAGGTTAGAGCATGGAGAGGAACATACTAGTTTGGAGGATACACTACCAGATGCACAGTTGTTGACCATTAGAAATATTGATGATCACTTCACCAAGATAGTCTAGTTCCTGTTAACAGGAATGGAACCTAGTGAATATACAGTCATCTAGAAGAAACAACTGGTGGTGCATGATGCATATTTTTCACTTATATCCAGACAACTATATAAGATGGGACCTGAGGAGGTCCTAAGGAGATGCGTTATGGAAGCAGAAAGACAACTTATTTTAGCAGAAGCACATGAAGGCATCACAGGAGGACAATACACAGGGAAATAAACAATGCAAAAGGTTCTTAGAGTTGGCCTTTGGTGGCCTACTTTACATAAATATGCCAAGGAATACTATAAAGCCTGTGATGTATGGAAAAGAGTTGGGAAGGCTTCCCAAAGAGATGAGATTCCTTTAGCATGACAATTGACTTTGCATGCATTTGAGAAATGGGCAATTCATTTCATGGGACCTATAAACCCACCAGGGAAGCGCACAAGAGCTAGATACATCATCACTATGACAAATTATTTGAAAAGATGGGAAGAAGAAAGAGTAGTTAAGGACTGTAGTGCAACTACAACTGCGTGATTTATATTTTAGGATATCATAACCAGGTTTGGATGCCCGAAGAACCTAATGAGAGATCAAGGAACACACTTTATTAATAATACTATTGAAGCTTTGACTCAGGAATTTGGCATCCGCCATCTGAAGAGTACTCCTTACCATCCATAAGCGAACCGGACGGTCGAATATTTCAACAAGATCTTGGAGACAACACTGGCAAAGATTTGTAGTGTGAATAGGGATGATTGGGATCTGAGAGTACCAACAGTACTATGGGCCTATAGAACTAATTGCAAGAAACTAACAATGCAAACTCCCTTTAAGTTGGTCTATGGCCTAGAAGCAGTTGTCCCTATGGAATATTCGGTTCCTAGTCTCAGAATTGCAGCATTCACAGATATGGATGACATTGAGGCTATTCAAGAGAGGCTTGCGCAGTTGGTAGAACTAGAAGAAGATCGATTTGTTGCAGGATTCCATCAGCAGGTACAGAAGGAACGAGAAAATGCCTATCATGATAGGCACACCAAGAAGAAAGCCTTCAAGAAAGGAGATCTGGTATTGGTATACGACAACAAGTTCATGAAGCTTCCAGGGAAGTTCAGGACACATTGGCTTGGGCCATATGAGGTTGTTTTCAATACAGAAGGAGGAGCTACATAGTTGAAAACTTTGAATGGAGAATGGAAGGAAGCTTTGGTGAATGGGAGTCGCTTGAAATTGTACTACAACAACCAATTGCCTCGTAGCTCCCAGCAGAAGCATGAGAAAAAATGTTTAGGTACCAAGTGCAGTTGAAACTAGGTACCAGACACATAAAAGACAGTTTGCACAAGGATAGAAGGGTGGGACATATCAGAAAGCACGGGTTGCCCTGCGTAGTCCAAAGACGAATAAAAACAGAAGGTTCAGACGTGAAGTTCCTCAGGAGGAGTCACATGTGAGTGTTGGGGGACTTTTGGCCCTTGGTTATGGAAGGTTCTGAATATTAAGGAAAGAAGCTGAAAGTGTGAACTGCGTGGAAGACAAGTTGACTAAGATTGGGTTGAAGTGACCAAAAGAGCAAAAAATATGGAGTGAAGTAAGAGAAAGCAAGTCGTTGGATGGGAAGAGTGAGGAAGACAAATTAGCAAGGAATATGGATCATGGATGACTCATCAAGTGGAAAAATCCACCAATATATGCTTTGGAGCACCTCATAAGAAAGAAGGAAAGACATGCTGGTGAATCCTTGAAAATGCGGGTCAAGTTGACCTAGGGTTTTAGACACCTAGGGTTTTGGTATTTAGGGTTTTGACACCTAGGTTTCAGCCTAAGGATGTTCGAGAGTCATTGTAATGTATAAATAAAGGTCAAGAGGACCTGGGATGGGTTAGAGAGAGATTATGTATGATGAGTGATTGTTGTTATTGTTGAGAGAGAAGTATTGTGTGGTGAGGGAAGTCTGTGTTGTAAGATCTTCAGCTGGGTGCGAAGATCAACCCTGAATTTGGGTGCATAGGGAGGGGAGAGAAGAGAAGATAAATAAAGAGAGAGATCTGCAAGCTAAGTGCAGATAGAATTGTATGATTTCATGTAATATATTATAAGCATAGTTCTGTGGACGTAGCCCTAGGGAGAGGCTGAACCACATATATCCTATTGTTATGTGTGATTAATTTTGTGTTCTATTGATTTATGATATACTGTTAATGCAATATTGTGTTAGATCTGAGATATAGTTTGCACAGTAGGCTTAAGAAAGATAAAGAATAACTATATCTACAAGATTTTGGGATTTTCATCTACAAGATTTTGTTTCTTTGTTGTAGACCTGGTGAATGGTTTCCTGGTTTTTGTCACTTTTACTTATTCAGAAGGGAAAATGATATTTTTACCTTTTATCTTACTTATTCTACTGTCAGGGGTCTTCTCAATGTCTACAGCTATTTCAACACCCTAAAATGGCCTTTTAACCTTGTTTATGGATTCTTTGCTGAGAGAAATATTGGCTGCAGTATCAGGTGTTTCAATCACAATGGGATGCTCTTTGTTATCTCCTTTTTTTCCTTTTCAAACTACTAGAGACTGATTTATTACTTGTATAAGGAGTACTACCTTTGGATGGTGGGGAATTAACAATTTCAACAGAAAATATTGATGAAACCAAAAATGAATTCCATTCTCGTTTTGTTTTCTTAGTTTCTTCAAGGACCAACAATTTAATGAGACTGAAGTGAAAAAGACTAGGCTCAACTTGATTTGACTTATCTTGTACTTTATCAACCATTTTTCCCAAATTCCTAGAAAGATAATATGAGAGGTTTAGGGATTTCTTACTTGTAAAGTGCATGAGAAGCATAATATGATACATTTATACCTTGTTGAAATGCCCTTCGCATGTGAAATATCTCTGTATTACCCTCTACAACTTATCATGGTGTTCAAGCATGTAATTTCTAGGCACTCCTTTTGACTTGTTCTCATTTTGAAATTATGCTTTAAAATAGTCATTACAATAGGATGAATTTAAAGGTGTTCCCTTGAAACACCTTTCACCTTACATGGGTATCCCTGTTGTTGAGGCAATTATTTTTCAGTGACTTGAATCTCCAATGATCTAACCTTTGTCTTGGTCCCTTCAAAATTTAGGGAAAATTGCTTTTCCACCTCCACGTGTCGTCCCTGTAGATTTTCACAAAATGTAAGGCATCCTACTGCAATGAAGGATTCTATGAATATAGGATTTGAGTCCAACAAATTCAAATCTTGAGGTTCGAATATTACTTTGTCACCTCCATTTTGTACCTTCTTCTTATCCTTGTTTTATTTGTGAAGATTTATCAGATGATGATGGGTGCAAAGGATATCAGAGCTTAGACAGAATGTAGAGAAAAAACTGGTGTATTAGGGTTTAGTTGGAAAATAGGGTTACAAGGTTTTAGTAGCATGGATTTTGTAGTGAATGAGAGGGCACAACTTTGGCAGAAAATCAAGGTATTAGCACCCGAGGAAAATGAAACAACAAACAGAGTTTCAAGGGTGTCAAACGATAGAGCAGGATTTTAGGAGCTTAACAACAAGTTGAGTTGATCCAACAATTTCATAGCATACAGGAAATTTCGTAGCATGTGTGGTTTCACAGCAACTGTGAGGAGTTTCACAACAACTATCACAGTTTCACAACAAGATTAGAAATTCAATAATTCAAAAGGGGAAACTTCTCATGAATTATAAAACTTGATTTACTGTTGAAAAGTCAACAAGAAACATTTGTCTAATTTACTTTTCCCTTAAATAAATTGGACAATAAATATTAATCTATTATCTCATTTATAACTGAGTGAGTTGGAATTGTAACAGAATTATAAGTGTAGTTAAGTGAGTTAAGCTTAGTTGTACTAGTTGGAACTAAACTTGCACTAGTGAGAGTTTAGTGAATTAATTATTCATTAATTCACAATCAATGAACTCACATGCAAGTGATGATTCACCATGGTTAACTACATGCATGTCAGATCCAATGGAGACCCAATTGAGATAACAGGTGAAAGAGACAATTTGGCTATCAGTTGTGATTTGATCACACATGCAATGGATATGCTCATGAGCATGTGCAAACTAGGTAATTCGAATTCATTGTGAGAATTCTAATTGCAAGGATTGTGCAGAAGAGGCAAGCTATCTAGACACAAAGAATTGGCACATGTATTTGTTGATTTGTGTATGACAGTGTGAGATGATTGTATTGTACTGAGAGCTCTTGAATTAGAGTTTTGTATGAGATTGTTTCATGATCCATGATATACATAATATATGATAGTGGGGTTTTTAGCTTTACGCTCCCAGTAAAACTTTTGTGTTATATGTTCTTGATATTTCACTTTGTGATCCTGGTTTAATTTTCCACAAGAATAATAGTAGAAGCGATTATATATTTAACAATGGCATATAATTGTTAGATCAGGAGAATTGCAGGAAATACTTAATTTGTATTGAAATTTCTACATGGTATTAGAGCCACAGAGGCCACGAAGCCACGGAAGTGAGGTGCGAAAAAAATAGTATTTTCGCAGGTCCCGTCTTTGGCAGGGTGTGAACCTTAGTACTAGAAACTACACACATTTCTGGGAGAATAAATTCTCTCACCCTACTCAAAGGAGAGGTGCGAACTTCATTGAGATTCTTACATGCTGCTTAAGCGAGAAGTGTGAACTTCCCTCACCCCACAGTGAAGTACAGTGCAAGCTTCCCCAAAAGGTTCGCAGGCTATACACTAGCAAGGTGTCAACTTCCTTAGAGAGTTCGCAGGCTAGACACTGGTAGGGTGTGAAATTCCCTCAGGCTGCTCTCAGGTGGGGTGAAAATCTCCCAGGGCAAGAGGAATTACAACAGTTGAGTTTTGTGGTTGGGTAACATTCGAATTTGCAGGATTTTCTTGGTGTGATGGTTGATTCAAGATCGAAATGACTTTCAATGGCTTAAGGTTGGAGTATGCACTCGAGGGCATCTTGAACTACATTGCTTGGAAGGACAGGATGGAAGTAGTACTCGAAGACAATGGCTTGAAGGAATACATTGACAAAGATGTTCCTAAGACGGATGTGACAAACACTGCAAATATTGATGCATGGCAAAAGAAAGTGGTAAAGGCAAGGATGATTTTGTTAGAGGGAGTATGGGACCACATTGTTTCAAGTTTCCATGGGAAAAACACACCGCATGCAATGTGGAAGGTTTTGACAGATCTGTTCCAAAACAATAGCAACCATAGGAAAATGGCTCTCAAAGATAAACTCTGGAAGATCAAGATGGAGAAGGGATGATGTTGAAAGTGTGGGAATAACAGTCGTTGTTGATGATTTGGTGAGCTTGGCTCTCCTAGGACTTCCCAAGAGTTGGCACAGTTATCAAGACTCTGTCAATGGAAGGGAAAAATTGCCAGATTAGGAACGACTATGGTTGGATCTAGTGCAAGAGGAGTTCAGGCGGAACACCAGAGATGGATCTTCATCAAATTGTGATGATTAAGAGGATTGTTCTCTAACTGCCAAGGCAAGGAAAGGGAAAGGGAAGAAATTCCATTCAAAATCCAAGTCTAAAGTCAAGAAGCTGGATTTGTTGAAAGTGAAGTGTTTTCACTATCACGAACATGGGAATCTCGCTACTAACTATCTACAGAAGAGGAAGAACAAGATGGTTGTTGGAGCTGCAACTGGTGAGGCTCTTGTCTCGCAATTTAAACTTGACTTCGATTTGATCACATGCATGGCTTCAAGTGCATCGAGATCGATGTGGTATTTATATAGTGGCACTTCCTTCCACATGATATGAGATAAAGAGTCTTTCATTGAATTGGTGGAGAAAGATCTCAGAATGCATATAGAGATGGGCGATGATGGACGATACAGTGCGACTGGTATTGGTACCATTACATTTCAAAGGGATTCAGGTAAACCATTTCAATTGAAAAATGTTATGCATGTTCCAGGTCTGAAGAAAAACCTGGTCTCAGTTGCAATGTTGGAGGACAGAGACTATGATGTTGTTTTTAGCAGTGGAAAAGCCTACCTATGACATAAAGCAACGGGTCAATTCAAGAAGATAGGGATTCGAGTTAAGAATCTCTACATGCTGGAGGTAGATGGTTGTGGTGCCATGATAGGCAAGGAAAAAAAAGTGGTGAGCCAGGATGAGGGTGAATTATGGAATAGGCTATTGGGCCATCTTCATCATGGAGCCTTGAAGATCATGCAACAAATATCTACTGGACTTCCAAGGGGAACACTTTCTCAGTTAGATCAGTGCAAGAGGTGCACCCTAGGGAAGTATGTAAAGTCCACCTTTCATGAAAAGGAGAACCATACTTTGGTGATCCTAGAGAGAATTCACACAAATGTGTGTGGACCATTCTCGGTTGCTTCAACAAAAAAACATAGGTATTATGTTATTTTTGTTGATGACTTTTCTCATAAATGTTGGATATTCTTCATGCAGAAGAAGGATCAAACATTCTCAAAGTTCTGTGAGTTTAAAGCATTGGTGGAGAAAGAGTTGGGGAAGCAAGTGAAGGATCTAAGGAGCGATA
>JASDQU010683729.1:24484-37115 GCA_032191745.1 Picea mariana
ACTATATAAATGAAAATTCTTATTGAAAGAGGGTGTGTTTCTGTGATTGAAATCTGAAGATCAATAATAGAGTCAAAGGAAAAGAAAGTAAATGAAGACATACAATAGAATCCAAAGAATATTATGAATATTTGAATATTGAAGTACTTATCATAAAAAGGGAGGTTGGGAAGTGCTAGGGTAGGTTATAGCCTACAAAGGAGATTGTAGCCTCCTTCCAGTTGAAGCTGGTAAACCAATTTTTTGCAACATATTTTCAATTATAAATGAATAAACTAGGGAGTTGGTGCTTCCCTCTAATCGATGCTGGTAAAATCTAGGGGGTTGCAACCTCCTTTTAGTTGCTTTTAGTAAAACAGGGAATTAGTGTTTCCTTTTAGTTAGAGATCATAAATTAACTGTAATCTTTATTGAAAATAATAAGAACATTTGTTAAGTTGGGTTTTCCACATTTAAATTTTTTGTATTGTACCTTTTTGTTAATCATTTGTTTTGATTTGAAAAAAATAATAATTAAGTGGTTTTAAATGGTTGAAATAGAATAAGACTGATTCACCCCCCCGCACCCTCTCAGTATTAAACAATATTCAAACAATTGGTATCAGAGCGGGTTCCTTCATCACAATAAAATCACTGGAAGGAATATTCTAAGAAACCACAATGGATCAACAACAAGGGATGTCCTCAAACAGAGCTCCACTATTCAAAGGAGATAACTATGCATTCTTGAGTATAAGATGAGAAGTTACCTAATGGATCTGGGATGTGATGTCTGGATATCTGTGATAAAGGGTTATGATGTACCAAAGTATGCTCCTTTAGACAAAACTCCAAAGAAAGTCTGCAATGATAATTCAAGAGATGTAAATGAAATTTTGTGTGGATTAGTGTTATAGCAATTTTTTCCACACTCTATGCATCATGCTTTGGTGGCCTACCCTTTCTCTCTATAGACTCAGTTTCCCCATTTCGCTCAGTTAAAATTCAAAAATTCAAAATTTTATACATATACATGGACTTTGGTTATACAACTTGCACATATGCAGGTTGCTCCATTACAACCCACGTACATCGTGTTTTGTGCTAAAAATTAAAAATATTTCAAATTTTTCATGCCAAGTCATGAGATCCATGATCCTTGGCCTTTCATATGTTGAAAATGCTCCGATTCGGCCCTTCAATTCCCTTTGAAGGCTATAAATTGAGCCATATACAAGCCTTGAGAAAAGGAGAAAAAGTTGAGAGCAAGTACACTCTGGAGAAATTTTGCCTCATGTTACATCCTTGAGTCTGCATCCCTTAGTCCTTTAAGTCTAAACACTCTCTATGTTCAACCCCCAAGATCTCCCTATCTTGTGAAGGAAGAACCCAATTACTCCAAGAACTTGTGAGATTTCCTTGTGGAGGATTGAAGTGGTGAAGGCCTAGGTGGACGGACTTAGTTTCTTGATTTATACGAGTTGTTGATACAGGAGGTTGTCACCTATGTACTCCTGTTGATTATATTAATAGAAATACTATTTTCTTGTCCAATTATATGGTGCAAATGTTTGTATTATTTTCCATGGGTAAATTTGATATACATGTTAATGGATTATGCTAGTTGATATGCTAACATTTCATATATTTTCCATATGATTTTGTATCTTGGATGTTGAGGGCAAGTTGTACGTATAAAGAATTGGATTGTGAGCTCAACGGTGGTCTCCTACGAACGTCCGGAAGAGGTAGGATTCTATCCTTTCTTTTTTTGGCATTTCCATTTATCTAGCATACTTGATATTTGAGTTGATTTCTTGGTGTTGTTCCATCTGTTGTGGTCCTACCCCAAACCATAGAGATTTATTCCTCGTAATAGAATTGTCAACTCCACTAGGCATTCTCCTTTTTGGGGTTAGTATGTGATTTTTCTCTTTGATTGCTCTCTATTTTCTTGAGTATCTATGTCACCTGTAGCTTAAAAACCTATACATTGTTGTGTATCTGAGTTTCTTGGCTTAATTCTTACCTAGTTAGTGTTTTTCTTGGCATACATGGGTTTTCCCTAAATAGTCACATACATACTCAGGTTGTCTGTGTCTAGGACACGTACATATGCTTTTGTTCCTAGAACAATCACGTACATATTTTTATAAGCCTTTTAGGCTCAATTTAGTGTTTGTTGGTGGGTTCTGACTATTGTTGAGTCTTCTTGGGTCTCTATTCTATTTGTTGAGTGCTTGCAGAGTGATAGGAAGATGAGTTATTGTTAAATTTTTGGCAAACTTGTTTCTTGTTATTTTTCTCGTTTTTAGTCCTTGCATTTAGGTTTGAGTAGTAGCTTCTTGGTGTCATGCTTTACTTGTATTCGTGTGCTTGCAGTAGGGTCTATCTGAGAGGTTATTAGTTCATTTTTTCATTTTCATTCCTTTATATTGAAAATACAAAAAAATTGGTTTTTGCATTTTCATTTTCCTATATTGAAAATAAAAAAAAATTGCATTTCATTTGAAGCATTTGCACTTTTGTTTAGATTGAATTAGTCTTGAAATTTTAGGAAATATTTCATTGTCATTGAAATTGAAAGATATTGCATCTTGTGCACAACATTTAGAATCATACCATTTCTTTTGAAAAACAAGACTAGTACTTAGCAGTGCTTTTATATGCGCTTCTTTCATATGCTGAGTCATAACACCATTAGTTTCACGACCATACCTCTTAAGTAAACATAATCCACTAAAATTAATGCTTAGTAATTAAAATTGATTAGAAATATTTTATCTTTTAGGGTACACAAACAAGTTTAGGATTTAGGGCCTTGGAATAGGATTTTGTGAGTAAACTTCTCCAAGGCTACAAAACTCAACGTAGGTGTTTGTCCAAGGAATGATGAAATCCATTGTATAAATGGTGTTCTCAGGAGACTCCACTAAAACCTGAGTTAAGCACGAGGTTGCATGAAGTTGGTTGAAAATACAACCCTCTAATACCTTCCTAACGTCAGATATATTTATGGGGTTTTATTCATATCTCGGGGTTCTTGTGGTACCTTGGTGCTTCTTGAGCTTTGGTATTAGCTACCCTGCCCATACGATGGACTTGAACTATGATTGTTTACCCGAGCATTGGTTTTATCGCGACGACCTTAGTTTCCTATCCTAGGTATCCACACATGTTAATTGTAGGGGTTATTCTTTAGGTACCCTGAGTCAGATAGAGATTGGAMAACACATAAAATTTATAGAGGATCTTCTCTTGAGAGGGGTTTGACCGATTGTGGTATGAATCCCATGAGGGTCCTTATAAGTGATTATGTTACCTCCATTCTATTTTTTGGGAGTCTCAATCCCCTCTTGGGAGAGGCATACCTTATTTAGTTTAGGAGTCCCCTTTTCAACCACCTTCTCTTGTTTGCATGCATTGGCTTCTAGTTTTACTTAGGAGTGTTCTCTTTGTATATTAGTTGTCCTTAGGATTTTTCATTATGTCACGAGTTTTCATTCATCGTGTAGTGAGACCAGCCTTCTCTCTAGTCTCATAATCTCTTGAAGCATGTGATATGGTCCTTATGTCGTGAACAATCCTTCAAACCTGTTACCAAACGCTGTTAGTCATGTTGGGGGCAAGCAACCAACCTCTGCGATTCATACTGGGAGAAAAGGTCCAATCACTGTGAGTCATACTAACACTAATTCAACAACCTCTACTCTCTACTAGTCACGTTGGAGACTGTTTCCAGCCTATGCTAGTCATTCCGGGGGCATGAAACCAACCTCTACGAGTTATGCCGTGAGAAAAAATCCAGTCACTGCTAGTCATATTGGAGTCAAGTCACCAACATCTGCCAGTCATGTTGAAGACAACCCAACAATTACTGTAATTCATGCTAGGGGCATCGATACTTTTTCTTCCATGTCGATCCGTTCTGACAGGTAATGATCTCAAAATTGGAATATAGGTTATATTTTACCTTTCATGCATTTTTTCATTATTCATTTCTTGATTCTTTCAGCCTTAGGATCAACCCCACTGAGTTGCAACACAAAACCTCTTTTTTGTGTTGTAGTTCACGTGGTAGATCCTACCATTCATTGGTGCCCTAGTTAAAACCATGTTCGTAGTTTGGCACCCATGTTGAATTACTTTAATAGGCTTGGGAGTCTTATTTAGTCCCACCAGAAAATTATGTTCAAGCCTCATGTCTTCTACTGATTCTTTTTCTGGATACTACCTACAGGACTCCCTCCATTACATTTTGGAGTCTCAATTAAAATCTTTTCAAATGAAAAGATTGTTGAGTGATCTTGTTTTCTTTCACACTTGTTAAACAAATTTTAAAGGACATCTATTCAGTACAAGTTTACCTCTTTTTTAGATTGAATGGACTAACTACAAAAAAGGAATACTCTAATCAACATTGACTAGAAGAGTTCTCCTTGGTATTGTTTTACACTTTTTTGTGCTCGAGAGAATAAATTTATGAAAAATAACACTATTGGAAGCCTACTTCCTGAAGTTGAGTTGTAAATGCATTTCATATTAACTATTTGCACTTATAGGACTAACATCATCTTCAACATGCTCTTGTTGAACCAATTGATTATGTGTTCCTATCAAGTTCCTAGACTTGCAATCATTACCTTTGTGACTCAACAACTTATTCCTAGAGGAAACATCTCCTCTAGTGTCTATATCTTGCATATGTTCCCATACATCGAGCATAGGTATGTTCCTCTGGTTGGAACTAGTTTTCTTGTTCAAGACACTTGTTCCCTCTCTTGTATCATAACATTCTTTTACATCTTTTTTAGGATTTAATAATATGAAAAGGACAAAAAAAATGAAAAACAAAAAAAGAAGGGCGAGAAAACAGTATTATATTCTATCGATAGTAGTCATGTCACCTTTTAAACAGAGCATAAATGTTTTAGTCCGTTCATCAATATTTGGGTTTAGTATGTGTTGTATTCTTTTCTCCACTTGAATGAGAAAAAGAGGGACACCTACAAGTCTAGTTGGGTCAGGTGAACAAGAAATAAGTTAGTGTAATATTTAGACACATCAAGCACGAAAAATAAATAAACAACTAAAATAATAACAACTGAAGAAACAAAACTAAAGTGCATAATGAAATTAGAACCAAAATCAACCAAACAATTGACCAATATTCATTCCACCAATGGATAGATTGTATTAGTGGGAAAACACCAAAGAGAAAGGGAGACTTATGTGTCCCCTCTTCCTCCAAGGGAGGGATCTAGAATCCCTTATGTGAGATCTCTTCTTACAAATGGAAAACTAAAAAGGAAATGGTGAAGAAATCCAAAGCTCATTCCCTCAAGAGGTGAGGAGAATAGCTTAATGAAATGATGCTAGTATCCTCCAAGAAGGAAAGAGGTTCCTTGTAGGAGAATAGAGGCATCATAACAATACAAATAGATTCTTGGAAATATAGTGCACCCATGGCCTCTTTTTATAGCAAATATTTGAGGCATTATCCAACCAGTCTTTAGTGTGAACAAGGGGCCCTTTAGGTCTTTGACCAGCCCCCCACTTGGATTCAATTTGGATTTGAGGGTCAAATCGACTTGGGAACTGAAACAGAAGTGGGTGGGAGGTTGACCTAATCATAAATGCGTAATTCTTAGGTGTGCGCAGCTTTTTGTGTACATAGTCGTGCATTGGGTGCATGTGCACTTTTCTTGCATTTTCGACTGGTGCACGTGCGTGCACATCCTTTATTTGCTGAGAACATGTTGATTTTATAACTAGTTGTATAGTTTGTGCCCTTTGGAAATGCATATTTTGGGCCATGAATGAACTAATAGGTGTTTGGAGATGCTGGATTCCTGTGACCATTTGCAGATGAAATTTCAGTGATAACAGATGCCCCCTGAAGTGTGAGGTTAGGAGCATACGCATAGTTGAAATGCATCAATGTTTCTTCTACTGAGAGTATCATTGTAAGAAAGAGTGTTGAGAGGAATTTCAAGAGCGACCCGTTGGAGAGAGAGGGGAAACCGTGGGAGCCAAACCTTTATCTAGGTGTGGGAAAATAAAATTGTATACAAATGAGGCGGACATGCCCCATGCTCATGTCATGTAACTCAAAATATGTAAGACAATAATTGAAGCTATATGATGATGTAGATAACTGCAACACTCTCTGGGGCAGTTTGATAATGGAAGATGATGATTTTGATGGTGAACATACTCTAAAAAGAGGCGATGACACATGTAAGAAGTGTCGATGACTCGCAGGCATTGATGGCCCAACAAATTTCATAGGTCTTTGGCTGGTATAAAACAACTACAATAGTCACAAAGTAAGATCCACCGTAACATGAGATTGTGATGATGTCAAATTTTATGGTGTCAACGACAACAAAGAGAAATGATGGTTCTCTCTGTGTCATTTGAGACTCCACATTGTAAAGGTAATGGGAGTCAAGATACTGTCACCCTTCTGGAAACTGTGTTGATGTCGACAGAAAGGGAGATGTGACTCTGAGAAGAAAAGGGCTTCATGAAATCCACTAAATAAGATCAGGAACTGATAGGGAACATGAACAAAGTCAATATGCATGAGACTTAAGACTGCCCTTGGTTGGGGATATATGTGAAGGATGATTGGCAACAACCGTGAAACTAGATCGAGCATTAGGGGGATGAATAGACGTGGGTTTTGTGCCAGAGGTGTGACAAAGTGGAAAAACTCAGAGATCAGGGGTACATGGACTCTGGGATACTCGGGGTTTATGGACGATGTCAACAAGAGTAGAAGATAATGAATGCCCCAACCAAGGGTGACAACAAAAAGCTATGTAAATGTTGGAAACAAAGGCTTTTTACCATTACCAAATGAATAAATAATAATTTGGGATGAGAGTACAGATACAAAAATGGGTGCCCTAGTGTAGTATGGCTTGGCCTATGAGGGTGTAAGTTGCATGGAGAATGGTTGGAGGGTGGGGGCCCGATGGGTGGGTTTCTGCATGAGGTAAATCAATGGAGGATAAATTGCAGATAGAAAAACCAATTGTGGATGAAATGGAGGGTTAATGATACTGCAAAGGCATAGGCAAACTTGAGACATGATGAGATAACCTAGGAGTCCATTGGGAAAGATAGAAAAATTAGGAGAAGGAGTATGTGGTTGATTCTTGGAAATGTGTAAGACTATCAGGACTCCCATCCCTAGGGGGTGAAGGAAACATGAGTGTCAAAGTGCGAAGGGGGACTATGAATGGGAAAACTCATGTGGGGAAGAGTGCTTTCGAGTGCCAGTACCGAAAGGCAGCGGTGGTGATAGTACTGCAGAGCCGGATGTAAGGATCCTATAGGCAAATGTTAGAGGGTGTGACTGGGAGATGCAATTGATATTCAGAGGGAATGATTACATGCCAGTGTTGATCATATACCTAAAGGGGTTGTGTTGGTTTATGATGACCAAGTACCTACACATATTAAAATCGAATGCCTGATGTGAACAATATCAAAACATAAAGAACATATAATAGTTATTTGATAATTATGAACATGAATAGGTCTACCTGAGTGTGTCATAGAAAGATTCTCCACTGGGGAAATTTTAAAATGATAACCTGAGGAAAATGACTTTGTAAGTGGTCAAAAATGGTTCGAAAAATGGAGCTTATGGGCTCCTGTACCAAAAAATGAAAGTGAGGAAAATGGCTTAGATATGGATGGTGGGACCATAATGCCATCCCAGTTGCACCGACACTATGGTCTATTGGGCGATAGTTTGGTGGGAGGACACAAAACTCCCCTTTGCTCAAGGAATGATGAATAAATATAATGAATTACATTCATAAGAGCATTGGTATGGAGTGTCAGAGGAAGCTCAGGCAGATGTGTGTGGCATTTCGTGGCTAATGTGTGGTGGATGTATTGGATAGATAGGCAATGATGAGTGTAATGCCCATATTTTGCACATATGGCACAGGAAAAATTGGTTTGTAGATTTTGTTTGCATGTGGTTGATGACTTCATCGTAGCAGGGGGTGTACTTGGTGGAGTGTCAAGAAAAAGGGGTGCATGAGGAAGCTGGATAAAACTGCGTATCTTGGGAAGAAAAGGACATTTGTGAGTGGGGTGTCCTTTTCTTTCACATAAGATGCAAGGGAGTTGAACTCAGGGAAGTAGTGGAGATTTGGGATCATTCCTCCTTCGTTACCTGTGATAGTGGTGGTATTTTTTCCCATTGGAGGAGGTAAGGGTGCAGCAGGATCTTATAATGAGATCTGTATCAACAATCCCTCTATCTGAGGAGAGAGAGATGGTGGATGGAGATACCATACAGGGATGGCAAGGACCATGTTGGGAAGGGTGAGGGAAGAAACTACCTAGAATGCTTTGACTCCAAGTGGGGGGTAGAAAAAGGGAATTTGGGTAATGGTCTGGGGGAATGTCTCCCAAACTAGGATTTTCCCCTAGAGGGGGAAAATCCTAGTTTGNGGGGGGGAGGGGGGGGAGATCCATGACAAGTGGTGCGCTGGAGCTCTCAAGGAACTCCTGAGGTAGTATTTACTCAACTGGTGGAACTTTGATATGGCGAGGGGACTCAATGATAAGATTCTTGTCTCTGGTGCTTGTTCCTTTAGAGGAAACTACAAACACTTGTGCTGAAAAAGATGGCTTTAGGAATGGTGGTGCCCCATGATAAGTTCCCATCATGGATGGGTCTTGGAATAATCCAGAGCTAATGTTGACAAGTGGAAAATCAATTGAGCTAGTGCAGACAAGGGGGAGGATGTTATCGATGTTGGAGGAATGGTTAGGCTCGTAATGTGTAAGCTGGTTGATGGTGACGATCTTCCCATTATGGGGGAACATCATTGTACGAAACATAGAAGAGGTGACCACCTTCATAGAATACATGAATATGCATCCAAACAAGATATTGTAATCAAGATGGCTATCGATAACTTCAATGTCAATGAGGATGGTTTTTCCCCCAAGTTATATATGGACATTTTGACAAAGCCTTGTGGAAAATGTTGGTTGACCATCCTAATCTAGAAGGGTGATGGTAGAGGGTACTAGCTCAGGGGAGCCAATTTTCTGCCATACGTGTTTAGACATGATGCATGTGGATGCACCTTCATCGATGATACATCGATAAACTGTGGTGTTTCATATCTTAACTGGTATATGGAAGGCTACTTGGGAGGGAATACATGGTTCTCCGCTATCCGAATCAAATGTGATCAGTTGTGTGTCAACTGGGTCGATTTCCCCCAAGGAAGAAAGAAAGGATTTTCACTGTGGTGGATAGGTTTGGAGGACCTCCAACACAGATGTGGCTATAGGAATCTAGAATAATTCATCAACCAAACTATAATTATGAGCAACTCTATCATGAGGATTATGCACATTCTCTCATAAAGGTATATGTGGTATGCAGGGAATGGGTTTCGTGTTAGGATGTGGAATAATCAATGGTTGTCTTGCAGTAGCTGGTCATGTTTCTAAGGTGGTTGGGGTAGAATTGGGAGGCATACTGTATTGATGGTTGCGGGTTTGCAGAAGAATTTCTTCACTAGTGAGGAGGACACTGTGATCAACCGAATTCCCAGGTTGAGTGGTACCCGGGTTTGGATATTTCCCCATTTGTGGTGGGGCTGGGTTGATCACTTGTTGGGTGTTCATCACACCTTGGTATGGAATGGGGTTTTTCAAAACAACTAGAGGTGATGGTTGCAAATATTGTTGTGGGGCCTGCTGAGGGGTAGGTGGTGCTAGAGGGCCCTGTGAGTTCATGGATGCCCTCATCTATTGGAGACCAAGAATTTGGGGGAAATGATGAGTATAATGTCCATGCTCACCACAAAGGGCAGAAGGGAAGTTTGTCCAGAGGTTGTTATTGTTCCTCCCTTGGAATTTGTTGTTATTTCCCCCTTGGGGGTTCTGGTTCCCCTAATTCTGGTTTCCCCCAGCAGGTTGGTTCTGTTGGGGGTTGTTTCCCTATGGTCCTGGGTTATTATTGTTTCAGTTTTTCCCTTTCTTTTTGGAATTATTCGACTGATGGGATGGATTTTACGTATTTAGTTGTTCAAAATTTTGAAATTGTTGAATGGGAGAGGGTTGAACAAAGTTAACCCCCGCATGTGGTTGTCCTTGTGGTGGAGCTATGGGTTGTGGAGGGTCAGGAAATGGAAAATACTGATTATTTTGTGGCAATGATCAGTAGGGTACATAGGAAGGTGTAGTGATTTCACTAGTTCTCAGGGTTTCAGCTGAGGTAGAGGGGGTACCAGAACTTGGTTGAACTGTAGGGCACATCATAGGTTCTGACGCTGGTCCACTCATGGGTGGGAGGGAAAAAGTAGGGTATGGTTGCTTATAAGGGGGAGGAGGATAATAGGAGGGTCCTCCATATATCGATGGATGTTGGGGTTTACCATACATAGGTGGTTGTTGGATGTACGAATTGTGGTGTGTCGTGGTACCAATCAATCCATTCGCTAAGTGAGAAATCCCAATTTTTTCTTGGATGAATGGTACAGGTCTCAGGGCATCAGGTAGTACCATATATAAGTATCCTCACTATGAATAAATGAGGTCATACTATTGAGCTATCCTGATGGTTTCCTCTTTAGATTGGGGGAAGGTAGAGGCCACATCTTTGGCAAGGAGCGGGACAAGTGATCTTAGAAACCAATCAAGGTATTGTTGTTTGGTGGTTTCTGCTTTGCATAAACCATGTCACCAATGCCATTCATGAATGTGGTTGATGATACGTGTGGCTGAGGTTTGTTTAAACTCAGAGAGTAGTTCTAAACCATTGTCATGGCGAATTGGTAGTTGAAAGAAGGTCAAAAATGTTTTGGCCAATGATTCAAAAGTCACATCGGACCCTGATTTTTCATCTACATACCACTTAGCTGATGGGCCTATGAGTGTGCATTGAAATAACCTTAATCGGATGAAGTTTGGTGGAAGGTCATGACATGGTTGGTAGGATCTTCTCCCTCCTTTCCTTCAAACTTTGGAATGTCCAAAGGTAGTTTGGTAGGCATTGCAGGTCATGTGGGTTCGTGCAATATAGGGTCATTCGTGAGTTTTCTCAGATCCGGTATGTTGAGGGAGGCCAAATATGACATCTGGAGTGGTGGTGGAGGATTGGTTCCAACCATGGTGTGAGAGGTTTGTGTACCTGACCCTCAAGGGGGGTTAGGTGGGGTTTTACTTGCTCCTTGAGAAGAAGTATGCCCCATGCTTCCTTGTAAAGGAGATCTAGTGGATGGTTGGCCTCGGGAATTGGACCCAAGTAAATTTGATCCAAAAATAGTGGCACTCACAGAGGTGTGAGAGGGTTGAGCCAATGAGTTGGTGAGACTAGGAACTCCTCCTAAGAGAGGAGGGAGGTTCTGCAATCATCTGTAATGGTGGGGATTCTATGGGTCCCCTATGATGTCTGACTAGCAAAGTGAAATGTGTGCATATGGTGATGAGAGAAATAAATGAACAAGAGTCTTTGTATAACTTGTACCTTCATAATATATCTCACAATCACATGTAATTACAAGAGAATCATAAATAAATCAATTGGAAAGAGGCATACATGTGGGTAGGTGGATTATGTCCATGTGGGAGAACAGAGAAAACAAATTCTCTTGTACTAAAAAGATGTACCATCCTTCCTCTCAAATAGCACTAGACCTTCCAATCGCACTCAACAGTGGGGTCTGAAGCCACCAGAAGAGGAACTAGTGAAGGATGAAACAATCAGTTATAATGAGGGGTAGAGGGTGCATATCCCGAATGAGCTAGTGATATTTCCCAATATCCACACAAAATCCGATAAAGGTGAAATTGCAACCCACAATTGCCACCTGGGTTGATGTCCTAAAATTTGGCCACTAGGTACCTCGGTCAAAGTGTGACAATTAGATTTTCAGCCTCAAAAATGGGTCATGGGATGGATCCCTTCCAAGAGGTGGGTGCCTCAAAGGGGGGCACATAGAACAACTGGACCTTGGCCTTCAACCCTTCACGTGTATCTCCCTGCCTTATGGTGTAGGAACAATTGACTTGGAGGATTTTAAGGTTCCCTATTTGTCAACTTCTAATGTTTTGAAGATGTGAGAACCAAATAACGGGGAGTTATTTGGATGCCTATCTCTGAGATCCTACCTTGTTATCCATAATTTTAGTCATCGTGATAATGTTATGATGATGTCATGATGATGAAAAATCAAGCTCTTCAATAAGAATACTTTCCTGAGAAAAGTTGCACTTATCTGCTTCCAGAAACTATATTTTTCAAGATGTTCGCAGGCTGCCTATATAGCTGCCTGCGAGAATGCCTAATTCTCGCAGGCTGCATTAAGCTAGGGTGCAGATAGTTCGCACTGTAATCATTGCCAAGGTCCGAACATGTTTTTAAAGAGGAAAAATATAGAGTTCTCGAGCCTTCTAGAAGAGAATCTTCGAGAAGAATGAGTTGGCTAATGAATGGTTGTTCAAGTGCTGGCATTCCAGATATCTTGGGATCATTTCCTATCCAAGTAACCAAATTATCTTCTCCTATATATTGAGGAGATAGCTCATTGGAAAGGTTAGAAGCAAGCTAGTAAGAGATTGATTGGAGAATTGTTGAATGCCTGTATGAAGGACTGATGTT
>JASDQU010683729.1:39482-57556 GCA_032191745.1 Picea mariana
TCCACTATTCAAAGGAGATAACTATGCATTCTTGAGTATAAGATGAGAAGTTACCTAATGGATCTGGGATGTGATGTCTGGATATCTGTGATAAAGGGTTATGATGTACCAAAACATGCTCCTTTAGACACAACTATAAAGAAATTATGCAATGATAATTCAAGAGATGTAAATGAAATTCTGTGTGGATTAGTGTTATAGCAATTTTTTCCACACTCTATGCATCATGCTTTGGTGGCCTACCGTTTCTCTCTACAGACTCAGTTTCCCCATTTCGCTCAGTTAAAATTTAAAAATTCAAAATTTTATACATATACAAGAGCTTCAGTTATACAACTTGCATATATGCAGGTTGCTCCATTACAACCCACGTACAACGGGTTTTGTTCTCAAAATTAAAAACATTTCAAATTTTTCATGCCAAGTCATGAGATCCATGATCCTTGGCCTTTCATATGTTGAAAATTCTCTAATTTGGCCTTTCAATTCCCTTTGAAGGCTATAAATTGAGCCATATACAAGCCTTGAGAAAAGGAGAAAAAGTTGAGAGCAAGTACACTCTGGAGAAATTTTGCCTCGTGTTACATCCTTGAGTTTGCATCCCTTAGTCCTTTAAGTATGAACTCTCCCTATGTTCAACCCCCAAGATCTCCCTATCTTGTGAAGGAGGAACCCAATTACTCCAAGAACTTGTGAGATTTCCTTGTGGAGGATTGAAGTGGTGAAGGCCTAGGTGGACGGACTTAGTTTCTCGGTTTATATGAGTTGTTGATACAGGAGGTTGTCACCTATGTACTCCTGTTGATTATATTAATAGAAATACTCTTTTCTCATCCAATTATATGTTGCAAATGTTTGTATTATTTTCCATGGGTAAATTTGCTATACATGTTAATGGATTATGCTAGTTTATATGCTAACATTTCATATATTTTCCATATGATTTTGTATCTTGGATGTTGAGGGCAAGTTGTACGTATCAAGAATTGGATTGTGAGCTCAATGGTGGTCTCCTACGAACGTCCGGAAGAGGTAGGATTCTAGCCTTTCTTTTGTTGGCATTTCCATTTATCTAGCATACTTGATATTTGAGTTGATTTCTTGGTGTTGTTCCATCTATTGTGGTCCTACCCCAAACCATAGAGATTTATTCCTCATCATAGAATTGTCAACTCCACCAGGCATTCTCCTTTTTGGGGTTAGTTGGTGATTTTTCTCTTTGATTGCTCTCTATTTTCCAGAGTATCTATGTCACCTATAGCTTAAAAACCTCTACATTGTTGTGTATCTGAGTTGCTTGGCTTAATTCTTACCTAGTTAGTGTTTTTCTTGGCATACGTGGGTTTTCCTTGAATAGTCACATACGTAATTAGGTTGTCTGTGTCTAGGACACGTCCATATGCTTTTGTTCCTAGAACAATCACGTACATATTTTTATAAGCCTTTTAGGCTCAATTTAGTGTTTGTTGGTGGGTTTTGAGTGTTGTTGAGTCTTCTTGGGTCTCTATTCTATTTGTTGAGTGCTTGCAGAGTGATAAGAAGATGAGTTGTTGTTAAATTTTTAGAAAACTTGTTTCTTGTTATTTTTCTCATTTTTAGTCCTTGCATTTAGGTCTGAGTAGTAGCTTCTTGGTGTCATGCTTTCCTTGTATTCTTGTGCTTGCAGTAGGGTCTATCTGAGAGGTTATTAGTTCAGTTTTTCATTTTCATTCCTTTATATTGAAAATACAAAAAAAATGGTTTTTGCATTTTCATTTTCCTATATTGAAAATACAAAAAATTTTCATTTCATTTGAAGCATTTGCACTTTTGTCTAGATTGAATTAGTCTTGGAATTTTAGGAAATATTTCTTTTTCATTGAAATTGAAAGAGATTGCATCTTGTGCACCACATTTAGAAGCATACCATTTCTTTTGAAAAACAAGACTAGTACTTAGTAGTGCTTTTATATGCGCTTATTTCATATGCTGATTCATAACACCATTAGTTTCACAACCATACCTCTTAAGTAAACATAATCCACTAAAATTAATGCTCAATAATTAAAATTGATTAGAAATATTTTATCTTTTAGGGTACACAAACAAGTTTAGGATTTAGGGCCCTGGAATAGGATTTTGTGAGTAAACTTCTCCAAGGATACAAAACTCAATGTAGGTGTTTGTCCAGGGAGTGATGAAATCCATTGTATAAATGGTGTTCTTGGGAGACTCCACTAAAACCTAAGTTAAGCACGAGGTTGCACGAAGTTGGTTGAAAATATATCCCTCTAATACCTTCCTAACGTCAGATATATTTCTCGGGTTTTATTCATATCTGGGGGTTCTTGTGGTACCTTGGTGCTTCTTGAGCTTTGGTATTAGCTACCCTGCCCATACAATGGACCTGAACTATGATTGTTTACCCAAGCATTTTTTATACCACGACGACCTTAGTTTCCTATCCTAGGTATCCACACATGTTAATTGTAGGGGTTATTCTTTAGGTACCCTGAGTCAGATAGAGATTGGACAACACATAAAATTTATAGAGGATCTTCTCTTGAGAGGGGTTTGACCGATTGTGGTATGAATCCCATGAGGGTCCTTATAAGTGATTATGTTACCTCCATTCTATTTTTTGGGAGTCTCAATCCCCTCTTGGGAGAGGCATACCTTATTTAGTTCAGGAGGCCCCTTTTCAACCACCTTCTCTTGTTTGCATGCATTGTCTTCTAGTTTTACTTAGGAGTGTTCTCTTTGTATATTAGTTTTCCTTAGGATTTTTCATTATGTCACGAGTTTTCATTCATCGTGGAGTGAGACCAGCCTCCTCTCTAGTCTCATAATCTCTTGAAGCATGTGATATGGTCCTTATGTCATGAGCAATCCTTCAAACCTGTCACCAACCCTGTTAGTCATGTTGGGGGCAAGCAACCAACCTTTGCGATTCATACTGGGAGAAAAGGTCCAATCATTGTGAGTCATACTAACACTAATTCTCCAACCTCTACTAGTCACGTTGGAGACTGTTTCCAGCCTATGCTAGTCATTCCGGGGGCATGCAACCAACCTCTACGAGTTATGTCGCGAGAAAAAATCTAGTCACTACTAGTCATATTGGCGTCAAGTCACCAACATTTGTGAGTCATGTTGGAATCCAGTCACTAACCTCTGCGATTCATGTTGGAGACATGTAAACAACCTCTGCCAGTCATGTTGAAGACAACCCAACAACTATTGTAATTCATCCTAGGGGCATCGATAATTTTTCTTCCATGTCGATCCGTTTTGACAGGTAATGATCTCAAAATTGGAATATAGGTTATATTTTACCCTTCATGCATTTTTTCATTATCCATTTCTTGATTCTTTCAGCCTTAGGATCAACCCCATTGAGTTGCAACACAAAACCTCTTTTTTGTGTTGTAGTTGACATGGTAGATCCTACCATTCATTGGTGCCCTTGTTAAAACCATGTTCGTAGTTTGGCACCCATGTTGAATTACTTTAATAGGCTTGGGAGTCTTATTTAGTCCCACCATGAAATTATGTTCAAGGCTCATGTCTTCTACTGATTCTTTTTCTGGCTACTACCTACGGGACTCCCTCCATTACATTTTGGAGTCTCAATTCAACTCTTTTCAAATGAAAAGATTGTTGAGTGATATTGTTTTCTTTCACACTTGTTAAACAAATTTTAAAGGACATCTATTCAGTACAAGTTTACCTTTTTTTCATATCGAATGGACTAAATACGAAAAATGAATACTCTAGTCAACATTGACTAGAAGAGTTCTCCTTGGTATTGTTTTACACTTTTTTGTGCTCGAGAGAATAAATTTATGAAAAATAACACTATTGGAAGCCTACTTCCTGAAGTTGAGTTGTAAATGCATTTCATATTAACTACTTGCACTTATAGGACTAACGTCATCTTCAACATGCTCTTGTTGAACCAATTGATTCTGCGTTCCTATCAAGTTCCTAGACTTGCAATCATTGCCTTTGCGACTCAACAACTTATTCCTAGAGGAAACATCCCCCCTACTGTCTATATCCTGCATGTGTTCCCGTACATCGAGCATAGGTATGTTCCTCTGAATGGAACTAGTTTTCTTGTTCACAAAACTTGTTCCCTCTCTTGTATCATAACATTCTTTTACCTCTCTTTTAGGATTTAATAATATGAAAAGGACAAAAAAAATTGAAAAACAAAAAAATAAGGGCGAGAAAAGAGTATTATATTCTATCGACAATAGTCGTGTCACCTTTTAAATAGAGCATAAATGTTTTAGTCCATTCATCAATATTTGGGTTTAGTATGTGTTGTATTCTTTTCACCACTGGGATGAGAAAAAGAGGGACACCTACAAGTCTAGTTGGGTTAGCTGAACAAGAAAGAAGTTAGTGTAATATTTAGACACATCAAGCACGAGAAATAAATAAACAACTAAAATAATAACAACTGAAGAAACAAAACTAAAGTGCATAAGGAAATTAGAACCAAAATCAACCAAACAATTGACCAATATTCATTCCACCAATGGATAGATTGTATTAGTGGGAAAACACCAAAGAGAAAGGGAGACTTATGGGTCCCCTCTTCCTCCAAGGGAGGGATCTGGAATCCCCTATGTGAGATCTCTTCTTACAAATGGAAAACTAAAAAGGAAATGGTGAAGAAATCCAAAGCTCATTCCCTCAAGAGGTGAGGAGAATAGCTTAATGAAATGATGCTAGTATCCTCCAAGAAGGAAAGAGGTTCCTTGTAGGAGAATAGAGGCATCATAACAATACAAATAGATTCTTGGAAATATAGTGCACCTATGGCCTCTTTTTATAGCAAATCTTTGAGGCATTATCCAACCGGTCTTTAGTGTGAACAAGGGGCCCTTTAGGTCTTTGATCAGCCCCCCACTTGGATTCAATTCGGATTTGAGGGTCAAATCGACTTGGGAGCTGAACCAGAAGTGGGTGGGAGGCTGAACTAATCATAAATGCATCATTCTTAGGTGTGCATAGTTTTTTGGGTACATAGTCGTGCATCAGGTGCATGTGCACTTTTCCTACGTTTTCGACTGGCGCACATGCGCGCGCATCCTTTATTTGCTAAGAACATGTTGATTTTATAACCAGTTGTATAGTTTGTGCCCTTTGGAAATGCATATTTTGGGCCATGAATGAACTAATAGGTGTTTGGAGATGCTAGATTCCTGTGACTATTTGCAGACGAAATTTCAGTGATAACAGATGCCCTCTGAAGTGTGAGGTTAGGAGCATATGTATAGTTGAAATGCATCAATGTTTCTTCTACTAAGAGTATCATTGTAAGAAAGAGTGTTGAGAGGAATTTCAAGAGCGACCCATTGGAGAGAGAGGGGAAACTGTGGGAGCCAAACCTTTATCTAGGTGTGGGAAAATAAAATTGTATACAAACGAGGTGGACATGCCCCATGCTCGTGTCATGTAACTCAAAATATGTAAGACAGTAATTGAAGCTATATGCTGATGTAGATAACTGCAACACCCTCCGAGGCGGTTTGATAATGGCAGATGATGATTTTTATGGTGAACATACTCTGAAAAGAGGTGATGACACATGTAAGAAGTGTCGATGACTCGCAGGCATTGATGGCCCAACAAATTTCATAGGTCTTCGGCTAGTATAAAACAACTGCAATAGTCACAAAGTAAGACCCACCGTAACATGAGATTGTGTTGGTGTCAAATTTTTTGGGGGTCAACGACAATAGAGAGAAATGATGGTTCTCTCTGTGTCATCTGAGACTCCACATTGTAAAGGTAATGGGAGTCAAGATACTGTCACCCTTCCAGAAATTGTGTTGATGTCAACAGAAAGGGAGATGTGACTCCAAGAAGAAAAGGGCTTCATGAAATCCACTAAATAAGATAATGAACTAAAAGGGAACATGAACAAAGTCAACATGCGTGAGACTTAAGACTGCCCTTGGTTGGGGATATATGTGAAGGATGATTGGCAGCAACCGTGAAACTAGATCGAGCATTAGGGGGATGACTAGACGTGGGTTTTGTGCCAGAGGTGTGACAAAGTGGAAAAACTCAGAGATCAGGGGTACATGGACTGTGGGATACTCAGGGTTTATGGACGATGTCAACAAGAGTAGAAGATAATGAATGCCCCAACCAAGGGTGACAACAAAAAGCTATGTAAATGTTGGAAACAAAGGCTTTTTACCATTACCAAATGAATAAATAATAATGTGGGATGAGAGTACAGATACATAAACGGGTGCCCTAGTGTAGTATGGCTTGGCCCGTGAGGGTGTAAGTTGCATGGAGAATGGGTGGGGAGTGGGGGCCCCATGGGTGGGTTTCTGCATGAGGTAAATGAATGGAAGACAATTTGCAGATAGACAAACTGATTGTGGATGAAATGGAGGGTTAATGATACTATGGAGGCACAAGCAAACTTGATACATGATGAGATAACCTAGGATTCCATTGGAAAAGATAGAAAAATTAGGAGAAGGAGTATGTGGTTGATTCTTGGAAATGTGTAAGACTATCGGGACTCCCATCCTTAGGGGGTGAAAGCAGCATGAGTGTCAAAGTTCCAAGGGGGACTATGAATGGGAAAACTCATGTGGGGAAGAGTGCTTCCAAGTGCCAGTACCGAAAGACAGTGGTGGTGATAGTACTGCAGAGCCGGATGTGAGGATCCTATAGGCAAATGTCGGAGGGTGTGACTGGGAGATGCAATTGATATTCAGAGGGAGTGATTACATGCCAGTGTTGATCATATACCTGAAGGGGTTGTGTTGGTTTATGATGACCAAGTACCTACACATATTAAAATAGAATGCCCGATGTGAACAATATCAAAACATAAAGAACATATAATAGTTATTTGATAATTATGAGCATGAATAGGCATACTTCAATGTGTCATGGAAAGATTCTTCACCAGGGAAAATTGAAAATGATAACCTGAGGAAAATGACTATGTAAGTGGTCAAAAATGGTTCGGAAAATGGAGCTTATGGGCTCCTGTACCAAAAAATGAAAGTGAGGAAAATGATTAGATATGGATGGTGGGCCCATAATGCCATCCCAGTTGCACCGACACTATGGTCGATCAGGCGGTAGTTTGGTGGGAGGACACGAACCTCCCCTTTGCTCGAGGAATGATGAATAAATATAATGAATTACATTCATAAGAGCATTGGTATGGAGTGTCGGAGGAAGCTCAGGTAGATGTGTATGGCATTTCATGGCTAATGTGTGGCGGCTGTATTGGATAGATGGGCAATGATGAGTGTAATGCCCATATTCTGCGCATATGGCACAGGAAAAAATGGTTTGTAGATTTTGTTTGCATGTGGTTGATGACTTCGTCGTAGCAAGGGGCATACTTGGTGGAGTGTTAAGAAAAAGGGGTGCATGAGAAAGCTGGATAAAACAACGTATCTTGGGAACAAAAGGACATTTGTGAGTGGGTTTTCCTTTTCTTTCACATAATACAGAAGGGAGTTGAACTCATGGAAGTAGTGGAGCTTTGGGATCATTCCTCCTTCGTTACCTGTGATAGTGGTGGTATTTTTTCCCATTGGAGGAGGTAAGGGTGGGGCAGGATCCTATAACGAGATCTGTATCGACAATCCCTCTATATGAGGAGTGAGAGATGGTGGATGGAGATACCATACAGGGATGGCAAGGACCATGTTGGGAAGGGTGAGGGAAGAAACTACCTAGAATGCTTCAACTCCAAGTGGGGGGTAGAAAAAGGGAATTTGGGTAATGGTCTGGGGGATTGTCTCCCGAACCAGGATTTTCCCCTAGAGGGGGGGGGAGATCCATGACAAGTGGTGCATTGGAGCTCTCAGGGAACTCCTGAGGTAGTATTTCTTCAATTGGTAGAACTTCGATATGGTGAGGGGACTCAATGATAAGATTCTTTTCTCCGGTGTCTGTTCCTTTAGAGGAAACTACAAACACTTGTGCTGAAAAAGATGGTTTTAGGAATGGTGGTTCCCCCTGATAAGTGCCCAACATGGATGGGTCTTGGAATAATCCAGGGCTAATGTTGACAAGTGGAAAATCAATTGAGCTAGTGCAGACAAGGGGGAGGATGTTATCGTTGTTGGCGGAATTGTTAGGCTTGTAATGTGTAAGCTGGTTGATGGTGACGATCTTCCCATTATGGGGGAACATCATTGTACGAAACATAGAAGAGGTGACTGCCTTCATAGCATACATGTAGTTGCATCCAAACAAGATGTTGTAATCAAGATGGGCATCGATAAATTCAATGTCAATGAGGATGGTTTTTCCCCCAAGTTATATGGGGACATTTTGACAAAGCCCTATGGAAAATGTTGGTTGACCGTCCTAATCTAGAAGGGTGATGGAAGAGGGTACTAGCTCAAGGGAGCCAATTTTCTGCCATACGTGTTTAGACATGATGCATGTGGATGCACCTTCATCGATGATACACCAATAAACTGTGGTGTTTCATATCTTAACTGGTATCTGGAAGGCTACTTGGGAGGGAATACATGGTTCTCCACTATTTGAATCAAATGTGATCAGTTGTGTGTCAACTAGGTCGACTGCCCCCAAGGAAGAAAGAAAGGATTTTCACTATGATGGACAGGTTTGGAGGACCTCCAACACAGATGTGGCTATAGGAATCTAGGATAATTCATCAACCAAACCATAATTATGAGCAACTCTATCATGAGGGTTATGCACATTCTCTCATAAAGGCATACGTGGTATGCACGGAATGGGTTTTGCGTTAGGACGTGGAATAATCAATGGTTGTCCTTTAGTGGTTGGTCGTGTTTCTAAGGTGGTTGGGGTAGAGTCGAGAGGCATACTGTATTGAAGGTTGCGGGTTTGTAGAAGAATTTCTTTGCTGGTGAGGAGGACACTGTGATCAACGGAATTCTTGGGTTGAGTGGCACCTGGGTTTGGATATTTCCTCATTTGTGGTGGGGCAGGGTTGATCACTTGTTGGGTGTTCATCACACCTTGGTATGGAATGGGGTTTTTCAAAACAGCTGGAGGCGATGGTTGCAAATATTTTTGTGGGGCCTGCTGAGGGGCAGGTGGTGCTAGAGGGCTCTGTGAGTTCATGGATGCCCTCATCTATTGGAGACCAGGAATTTGGGGACAATGATGAGTATGATGTCCATGCTCACCGCAAATGGCACAAGGGAATTTTGTCCAGAGGTTGTTGTTGTTACTCCCTTGGCATTTGTTGTTATTTCCCTCTTGGGGGTTATGGTTCCCCTAATTCTGGTTGCCCCCAGCAGGTTGGTTCTATTGGGGGTTGTTTCCCTGTGGTCCTGGGTTATTATTGTTTCAGTTTTTCCCTTTCTATTTGGAATTATTCAACTAATGGGATGGATTTTATGTATTTAGTTGTTCAAAATTTTGAAATTGCTGAATGGGAGAGGGTTGAACAAAGTTAACCCCCACATGTGGTTGTCCTTGTGGTGGAGCTATGGGTTGTGGAGGGTCAGGAAATGGAAAATACAGATTATTTTGTGGCAATGATCAGTAGGGTACATAGGAAGGTGTAGTGATTTCACTAATTCTCAGGGTTTAAGTTGAGGTAGAGAGGGTACCAGAACTTGGTTGAACTGCAGGGCACATCATGGGTTCCGACGCTGGTCCACTCATGGGTAGATGTCCTAAAATTTGGCCACTAGGTACCTCAGTAAAAGTACGACAATTAGATTTTCGACGTCAAAAATGGGTCATGGGATGGATCCCTTCCAAGAGGTGGGTGCCTCAAAGGGGGGTGCACAGAACAACTGGACCTCGGCCTTCAACCCTTCATGGGTATCTCCTTGCCTTATGGTGTAGGAACACTTGACTTGGAGGATTTTAAAGTTCTCTATTTGTCAACTTCTAATGTTTTGAAGATGTGAGAACTAAATAATGGGGAGTTATTTGGATGCCTATCTATGAGATCCTACCTAGACTAAAAAATTATTTTGGCACCTCTCGTGGAGGAAACCTTAGTGATTTTTTTAGAAAATTTTAGATGTGGTTGTTTGAGAGATTGGGGGTGTGAACCAATCTCGTTTGAATTAAGTGGGAGTGGATAATTCCTTCAATAAATAGTGGGACGTTTCAGAATCCCTTTAGAGAGAACCTACTTCAACCTACACAATTCGAGATGAAATTATGTGAGTGAGTAGTGACTTTGTGTGTGAGAAAGTGATAAAATGTGCCAAATTTTTAATAAGTTAGGTGTCACCTTGCAACATGTGGACTTCATGTGGTCCTTACAAGTCCCTAAAGAACTAGTATGTGGACATATGGGTTCTTAATTAATCCTTTAAACTCCCTAATGTAATTTAATATAAGAAAGATTCAAAAGACTATCCTAGATTGAAAGCATGTGGGCATGTATGGGCTCGTTACAATAATCTTTAAACTCCCCTAGTGATGTAAACTAAGAAAGTGGTTTCAAAAATATCCTATCTTTGCAACATGTGGGAATGTATGGGCCCTTACAATTTTAATATGTTTTTAAAAGAAACTAAGAGGGGCCCTAGGGGGGCTTTGTCATCTCCTAAAGATTTTGTTTTTAAGGGAGATGAAATCTTCTCTCAATCATTTTTTTGATTCTTAAGATGAAATACAGTTGAAGGGCCTTGATCACTTGGACCTAGCACTAGCCAAGGTCCCAACCAAATCATTGTATAAATTTCAAGTAAGTGTTGCACATGAGATCCAATCAAGAGCAAGTGCATATGCGATAGAATCACAACTAGCTAAGAACATAAGGGACACACTAAAGATAACAATCCATAAGGTACGGGTTGAGAAGGAGGAAGTGAAACAATGCATTGGTCATATAGAGTAGCGGGTAGAAGAGGTGTTCAAGACAATTCCAGACAGCACACAAGAAGGAGAGCATTTACAAATAGAAGAGAAAATTGTGATTATAACGCAAGCAATTGAAAAATATAAAAGCCACAAAACGGAGTTGACGACCCTCTTAAAACCAAACACTCCAACAAAGGTGAGATCACAAAGGGTGCAGGAGGTGATAGGCCACAAGGAGAACATCGTGCAGAGCTTCCAGGAAATCATAGAATTATATGATAAAAGCGCACAATTGTGGACAAGTTTGAAGGAGGACAAAAAGTTGCAAGAGTTGGAATGAAAGGAAGAAGGATTAAACACAGTCACACAAGAATTGAAACAAAAGCATAAGGAAATGACAATATAGGATAGATTAAGGAGTGTGTAGGAGTTGAAGAACCTGCAGTCATAATTGAAGAATGTACAAGCAGAGAAAAAATTGAGGCAGGCTTAGTTGGAGCCACTGCAAGAGGGGGTTGAGCAAATTTTGACAGAAATTGATGCAGCCAAGGGTTATATGGATAAGGTTGGAGTGGAAACTGAAGAACGTTTGAAAGAACATATCATATCGCAGGCTGTGGAGTCTTTTTCGGAGAAGATCGCACAGGTTAAGGCTCGAGATGAAGAGATTTTAGGAAAATTTCGGGAGTTGGAGAAGTTAGTTAAAGATGGAAACACTTCCTGAGTGGCTCGGGACGAGCCACGGGTAAATGTTGGGGGCCTGTTGGAGCAGGCTATTTTGGGGAAATGGACATAAATTATGGAAAATAGTTAGAAATGGGACCACAAATGGAGCACATGCCAAAATTCAAGAAAAAGAAGCGCACTAGAAGGCAGGGAAAGCAACGCTTCGGGAAATAGGAAAAAGCAATGTGAGGAAGAGGAAAAGTCAAAGGAAGAAAGAAGGACAACGTGATGAGGAAGCGGTTGGATCGAGGAACAACTACATGCAGGAGGTTGTAATGTGGACACACCTAATACACTTAGGGTTAGGGTTTTGGGTTGCAATGTAAAGGGTTTATCCCAAGTTTTCTAGTATAAATACGTATTGTAATATCTGAAGAGATCACCATAATATTTGGTATGTTTTGGACGATTTTTGAGTCGTAGTTACTAGTTTTGGTTTAGAGTTGTGGAGCTAGGATTGAGTCAGTTTTGGAGACTTATGGATTGTAACCGAGGGTCAAGTCACAAGCACTAGAGCTTGGTGCGACACTGGTCAGCCTCACCATACTCGTGATGTAATGCATACAATACAAACACTTGAAGATGAATAATAAAGAATCCATATCTTTGTAGGCATAGCCCAGAGGGGTGAACCATGGTAAAACATGGTGTCTATGTGTATATTGATTTTATGTTTTGACTCACGATAAATGAATGAATGAATCTGTTGAGGTTAATTTGTAGCGTGCACTAAATTAGTTAAGTTAGTTATTGCAGAATGAATCTGAATAGTTGAGAAATGGTAGATCTGAATAATGATATGATAGAATGGTAAATCTAATTTATGATATATATGAAGTAGAATACATGTCTAACATCCCCATGAGCACCATCCCTTCCATGAATGAAGAAATTTGAGTCTTGCAGTCACCCATAAGCCATCTTAGGTGAGACTTCATTGTGCACTATGTGCATAGTGTTGCCTTCTGGTCTCCATAAGGGCCGATGGTTTACAGGGTTTTGTTGGAAACCTAAGGTAGAACCCGTGTCAGCCTAAACATTCCAACAGGAAGAAAGAGAATCTCACATGCACTCATTGCAAGAAGAAGGGGCATGATGAATATCACTGTTGGAAATTACATCCTGAGTTGTTACCAAAGAAGTTCCAAAAGAAGGAGGAACAAAATACTGTTGCTACAGTGCAACAAGACTTGGGGTCTGATTCAAGTGATGTGACAATGATTATAGCTATGGGTATCAAAGGTATATCATGTGCTAGTCTAGATGTAGAAGATATATCTCCAGGTTGTGATCTAGATCATCTCCATGAGTTGGTAAAATCATTTGGTAAAACTATTCAGGAGATAAAGCAATTTTTGGATTCATTTCGTTTGGCAATAATGTATTTCTTGCTATTGCTAGTCATTTTTTTCTGGTTGATAGACATGACGTTTCATGCAAGAGATTGTGGAAGTAAGGAAATGGATGTTTATATCAACAATATAATTGTAATTTTTACCATGGTTGGGCAGCTTGTTTTGATGCATCAGGTTTTCACCATCCAGTCATGATGGGTGGATTCTAGACAAGTGGGGAGGAAATTCCCTCACTTGATTAACAGATGATCAACTTTTGGTGGTCCAAAAGATTCTTGGTGGGGAGGAATGATCCAAAAGGATATAGGATGGAAAAAATTTTAAAGTCCTCATATCACCTCAAGACTAGCACCATTTCAAATAGCTCGCCAAGAGATTTTCGACGGTGCGAACGAAAGCTCAAACGACCTTCATATGCAAAAGTTATGATTGGTCAATGTTCTGGTCCAACAGGGAAAAAAATCAAAGTGACAGAGACACGTGGTAGTGATGATGTGTCATGCTGACATGGAAGTGATGACATGGAAATCATGACATGGAAGTGTTGATGTGGCATGATGATGTGGTAGTGTTGATGTGGCAGTGTTGACATGGCAGCGACACATGGAAAATAGGTGGACCAGTCAGCAAGTGACACATGGCGCATAGGTAGTCATGGAATATCTCATTGGTTATAGTTTATTTATTTAACAAACGCATTTGAATTAATTTTAAACAAATAACAAATTTAAAAAAAAAAAAAACATATTCCATTAAAAGTGGATTCAATCTCCATTAAAATTTGATCTAAAATCCATTAAAAGTGGAGTTGGTTATTACAAAATATGTTTTTTATATGATATATGGTTATAAATCATGTATATTATATGGTTATTAAAACATATATTTCATACCCATTTAAAAAAATTGGTCAAAGCCATTAAAAGTGGGGAATCATATCATATGGATGGATTATGTCATATGGTTACGGATTTTAACCATATATATATGGTTCACCAAAATTAGTTGGCCATATATTATATATGGGATTTTTAAAGACCATATGACTATTATTTGTGGTTTCTATTGCATAGGTCATATATTATCGAGGAAAAAACATATATGGTTGTTGAGATATATTGTTATGGTTAACCAATTAATTGGTTTGGTTGGACCATATATGTATTAACATTGATATTTTGTATGTTTTATTCTCCAAATTAAATGAGATAAAATATTATTAAATGTGGATGGAGGAAGACTTGAAGTATTTACCCTTTGGTATATAATCAAGGGGGATTTTAATATTGGGAGGAGGCAATTGGCATGCCTAAGAAACTTGTTGGTAATGAGGGAAGCCCGGAACATAACATAGCCATGTGTATAGTCATTTTTTATCAGAATTTTGAGGTGGACACAATGGTGCAGATTGAAACTGGATCTGAGCAGTAGAATTGAGAGTCATTTCCAGAAGTTGGATATGTTCATGTAATTCTTCCAATTTTGTTAATTTAATGAAAAGGCCACTCCACAAGAAGAAGGCCTAGAGACGTAGCCAGGGTGTCTGGTGAACTTTGTTATCAAGTTTTGGTGTATTTGTGTAATTTGGTTCTCTTTGATCTCCTATTTACTTTTCACAATTTACTTATGTGAATAGGTTATGCAAGTTGATTTTATAAGTAAAGATTCTAGTTAAAGTGAAGTTATCTACATAACAATGCAAGATGCACTGCCAATTTAAATATCCTATTAACTGAGAAAACATTTCTTATCAATGAAGGATTAATGATTAAATTGGTGACTAAAGACTTCTCAAATCACTACACCAAAAGAAATTTACAACACTCATAGACTTGGTCAAAGAGTCTTCTATGTTTTCCAAAATGTCTACTTTCTCTAGCAACACTTTCTTTCTTTCTACAATGTCTCTCACGAAATGGTATTGTACATCAATATGCTTTGTTTTATAATGGTAAGATGAGTTCTTTGTCAGAAATATTGCACTTTGATTGTCGCAATTTATCTTCATAACTCTCTGCTTAAAACCAATCCTTGAACATAGTCGATGCATCCATGCTACTTCTTTACTTTGATGTGCTTGTTAGGAGAATTAGACACTTAGGATTTAGCTAAGATCAACTTGGTCGAATATGTCGTTACGTAAAAATGTGTTTCTTTAGTATGCATTAGTATTCATTCATAGTTAGGTAATTCGACCGTCACAATATGTTCACGACATAGAGTGATCTGATGGTTCATATTCTCCTTGATGTTAATGGCTACATTGATCCATGGCTTAGCACCTGATTGGTTTATGATCTCTATTTAAAGAGCATGTAGGGCCATTTTCCGATGATTGATTGTGAGAAACTCTCTTGTAAATCTCTCTGTAATATTTTCTTTTGGATTAATAAATTTCTCGAAGTGGCCACATTGGTTGGGGTATTGATCTTTGATCTTTTGCATTAATAAACTTGTAAAAACATCAGTGTATTGATCTTTGATCTAGTTTTATGGGTGATTACTGAAGGTGTCCATCCTCTATTGGAATACTTGTGTTGTTGAACATGGTATCAGAGTGCATTTAAAGACCCGTTCCCGTTGTAGATCGATATCTTAAAGCCATGTTGTTGCATCTATGGTTTCTTCCATTTTTGTAAATTTTTGGGATGAGAAGACTATTCGTTTGTGTCTAGAGTGCTCGCCTTAGTTAGGAACTCTTTTCTTTTCATTCAAAAATGTTTTTGTTTTCCAAAGATACGACCATTATAGTCAAACCTAGAGCAAAATTAGTTTTGTGTGTGGATGCATAAAAAGAAGTTTGTATTGAGCACACACTCCAAGGCCATCTTCCACAACAACAAAAACACCCCCAATCCTCCTTCTTAAGACTATAATGTGTTTTGTACTAGCTCAATTGGTTGAAAGTTACTATAATTGATAAGATATCTTGACTTCAAGTCTCTTTTTTATTTTTTATTTTTGAAAACGTTTTTTCATTCATTGTGCATTTCACTTAATTATTAAAGTGAATCACTATTAATTAACTTTAATATTTTATTTTAAATTATTTTTTTGCATGCAACTTAGATTTACAAAGTAATTTCATTGTAAAAGTGATTCTCGCTTATTATATAAAAGTGAGTCACTTAATAAGTATCTTATTTAAAAGTGAGCTTATAAACATAGTTAAGAGAAACATTATCACATGAACCAACTTGTACTTTCCAAGTGACTCTCCAACTTTTACTTTCCAAGTGACTCTTTGGTTACAATTTATGATTGTTAAATTCTCAACCACACTTGAAATATCTCCATTCTACTTAGAATAAACAACAATCTTGAAATATCTCCATTCTACTTGGAAATATCCAAGTTTACATTCATTTTAGAATAATAGCTACAAAATTGGCTTAACATAACAACATGTCTCTTGGAGTTGACCCATAAAAATAACACAAGATGAGATCATTTTGCATAATTACCCATAGAAAAGCCTACTCTTCCATCCTTAATGATCGACTATTTCCTCTATAATATTGACAAACCAAATAATTGTAGCCCACCCCTTTCATATTCCTTCCCTCTTACACTCTAATTCTCTAACATACACATGACATTGCAGACGTCAACGTTGGGCACCGACCCCTTTTCCGGAAAGCCCTATAATTTATCGCTTAAACATTCGATGATTATCTCATAGTATTCCCAATGACAGATTGTAACACGAGAATAATTTTTCTCTTTCACGACAGTCAATGCTCTTTCCCTTCTTTTGGAATATTAAAAAGTTTTATCCTTAATCGTTTTACGAATTAGCCCTGTTTTATACTTGGTATTCGTTGAGGTGAATGGACATTTTTTTCCTCAAAGTCCTTTAATTATTTTAGATGGATGAAATCGATAATATCACTTATTAATATTACAAAACAAAATTGCATAATAGAAACTCTAATTGTGCAATAAAACAAACAACTATTTAAACCATTTAAAATTATAATTTCAACAAAACATTTATAACTTTATTAACAAACAAAAGTTTATAACCTCGTTAACAAATTAACAAATTGTAAAAAGAAAAAAATCATACAACATTTATTCTACTCATTATTTGTTTAACTTATTGCTGGTAGTATTGGAATACATAAATATTGGTGTACTGATTGATTAAGCCTTGGAAAGCAATGTCCATTTCTCTCTGAAAAGTAGCACTGACATTAATCAATCCAAAGGGCATTTTGCGATAAGCATAAGTGCCCCACGGAATATGGAAGGTAGTTTTAAGTTGTTCTGGTGGAGACATCAGGACTTGGTTGTATCCAGAGAAACCATCCAATAAAGATAGCCTCTCGGAACCAGATACCTGTTGAAGGATCTGTTCCATGGGTGGGACAGGATAGTTGTCTTTATCAGACGCTCTATTAAGGTTTCGGAAATCGACGCAGAGTCAAATTTCCCCATTTTTCTTTCGAACTGGGACAAGGTTAGAAACCCATTGAGTGTGCCTAACAAGAAAAATTATCTTAGCATTTAGGAGCTTATTCAATTCTTTTTGAACGGTCGGTTCGAGTTTGGGGTGCATTTTCCTCAATTTTTGTTGAAAGGGTAAGGTTTGGGGCTTCGTAGGGATGACATGCTGTATGATATTAGGGTCAAAAGTTTTGAGGTCATCATACGTCCATGCAAAGACATCTTTAAATTATTTGAACAATTTAATAAATGCAACTTTTTCTTGTTGAGAACATCCTAGCCCTAGATTAATGCACTGAGGATTTTCATTAGTTCCTAAGTTCACTTTTTCATAAGATAACGAGGAACTATTGGTTTTACAATTGACCGTCTTTTTAAATTTATCTTGAAAATCATAAAACTTCTCTAGTCTAACTATAGATTTAGGAATCGAGTTTACCATATCTTATGAAGATTCAGGAGTTCTCGGATCTGGTATTACTGTGAAATCGCGCAAATTGTCATTGTGTGTGAGTTCGTCTATCACTGCGTCTTGAAATGTTTCTTCCATGTGCATAAAGTTAATAATTTGCTGATCGTCGTCAAATAATCTCCAGTTCGTGACATTGTCGGGGACATATGGACGAAACAACAACTCAATGGAGAATGCATCTGGGGATAATCCTTCTGCAGGAAGAAGTTTAGAAGCTACATTAGCTAATAAATCTGCTTCAGAGTTATTCAATCTAGGAATAG
>JASDQU010683729.1:63142-76437 GCA_032191745.1 Picea mariana
CAAAGTAGTCAGAGAATTATAAAAACTAGGGCAGTGGGTTCTGAGCTTACCAGTCAATGAGTCTCCTTCGGTACCAGTCAGAGAAAATGAGGTTGCAGGACAAGAATCTTCTTGAACATTTGAGTGGTACTCTGGCGAGTTAGTCCTCTGAGTCTTTCGTAGATGAGAGTTTTCAGACTCAGACTCTACATCCTCATTCATAAAAAACTAGAAGGAATTTCTCAGATGACCCATCCGACGATAGAGCGAACAACGGAATGAAATGCCTAAATAATCAAGATTCTTCACAATAACCTGATCCCTCCACTGAATCTTTAAGGTTTCCAACAACCCATTGTGTATATCCACCTCTACCAGTACCCTAGCAAGCTTATGGTCTTGAGCACCCAAGAGATTATCCTCCACAACTATAAATTTACCAAGAGCACTCCCAATCGCCATAAGAGCCTTCTTATTCCAGAGATTTAATGGTAGTCCAGGGAGCAACACCCAAAACTGGTGACGCTGGAAATAATCATGAGTGGGACTAAAAGATATCCGCCATCTCTTTACCATTAAACTTACAGTATCATAGGGCCACGTCCTATTTAGAATTAGCTCCGTGTCCATCGAGGACCGAAATTTGAAGCCCAACCAGTCGAGAGGTAGAAAAAATACCTTCGGCAAGTAACCAAGAACAATCTCCCAATTCACCTTCACCCACACATCTATGGGTGAAAAACAAAGAGCTCGATATGAGAACCGACCAACCAGAGACATTAATGCCAAATCTGCCGCCTCCTCCAGCCATATATCGTCACCTAGAACCATTCTCCGCTTAGTTTTGTTCGAAAGCCACGGGTGCCTGGAAAACCGACGAGGAGTAATAAACCCACTATTCAACTGACGACCTCCTCCAAATCCCCTACGTCTAGGAGTAACCGACTAACTAGCCAAAATCGATGGCAGAGGACCAGACTGCTCATTACCAAGACATTCCAAAGGAAAATAACTCGGTTTTGAAGGGGCATGTACTCCGGTAGTAAAATGTGAAGCATTAGTGTTTAGGCGATGTGAAGAAAACAAAATGTCAGATTCATTTAAAATCCCATCCTATTCCCAAGCTGCCTCGTCAACTGCACTCATCAGTGCATCAACAACAGCCTTCGTTATGTTTAAAGATGGCTCCAAGAACAAGGTGCCACCTAGCAACCACTAAGTGCATTCACCAAGAAACGAGCCAGGAAACTTAAAAACTCCTTAGGTTGCAATAAAGGTATGATAAATTCTTAGGAGATGACAAACCTGGAAGTTACTGGTCATTAATGACCCAACCAACCACTAACAAAAACAAAAACAGATGTCAATACTCTCCAAAATACCACTACAAATCCTCCTAACACTAAAAAAAACAACGTACCCCTCCAAAACTTAACACAGAGGAAAGACTACGAAGTATTTAGGTACAAGATTCATAGTTAAGTGTAAACCTCCATCCCAAGCCCACCAGGAGAATCTCCCTGCCATGAAAATCCACCCACAAAAAGTTACAAGTTTTTGAAAACGTTTTCCCGCTCATGTTGAACTAGGTGCACTAGATTGAATACTCCTTAACAAACACAATAATAAAGAAATATATAAAACTGACAAGGTAGAATCATTTGGTTAAAAATATATGAAAGTGGTGCGGTAGAATTATTTAAAATATACGATCCCATCATTAACCAAGCTACGTTGTAGCCAGGGACGATTTTAAGGATGGAAATTTATTTTAAAATGTATAAACCTTGGCGAATCTAACTAATCCTTCATATGCCAACTATAAATGTTTGACGATATTTTTGTAAAAATATTCAAATTTCTAAGGATTTTATATAGTTTGTATAAATTTTTGGCAATTTTAAAGGTAAAATAATGTTTTCCTATAGAATTTGGGCGAATCATTTTTAGAATGACGAATCTTGTTTCCCTAAGTTATTTAGTTTTTTATTTTTTGAAAATTCTTTAACAATATTATACCGTATCTCTCTCACATTCTTAAAATTTGTACCTTATTAAATGCGAAAAGTTAATACTACACATTTTCTCTTTTATATATTGAAAAATACTCATTATTAAATTCCTAAAAAATATTATTATTAAATAAATATATTTAATATATTGGAATGCTTTTTATAATATAGATATTCCTATATAAAATATATTGTAATACTATATAAATCTACATATACTAATATGTGTGACAATGAATTGAAATAGATACTTCTTGAACTATATATCATATTAATCATCTTACAACCATTTATTCATAAAATCCAGATGTTAACAATTCAAAAAAGCGAGGCACGCTTCATGGGAAACTAACTAATTTCCCAATAGAGCTTCCATTGCTTTCAATAATTCTTGATCAAAACAAACAAAGTAAAATCACCATATCTATTGATAACTTTGAATACTTGTATTTAAGTCGAGAAACATATTTATTTTCCCCAATAGAGCTTTCAGTGCTTTCAATAATTCTTGATCAAAACAAACCAAGTAAAATCACCATATCTATTGATAACTTTGAATACTTGTATTTAAGTGAAGGAACATATTTATTTTTCCCAATAGAGCTTCTAGTGCTTTCAATAATTCTTGATCAGTTCAAGCCAAGTAAAATCACCATATCTATTGATAACTTTGAATACTTGTATTTAAGTCGAGAAACATAATTAGTTTTTGAAAACTTGCAACTATTTTGGTGGCTTGTAATGGCATGGTTGTCATCCCGACCAGATTTTTGAGGTGTCCTCCATACTTATCTAGGTTTTGGTGTTGTTCACAAATGGTGTTGCTGCCACTCGAAATGGTTTTTCGGGGGGTCCTCTATATTCAGTTAGGGTAATTTTGTCATTTAATTTGGAGGTTCTAACTCTTTTAATGGTGATTAAACTTTCCATGGCATTAATTTGGTGGGACCTAGTATTACTATCTCCATTGGAGCACCATACTTAGTGCACTCCACTTGTCTTAGGATTAAGTTTGTTTTTTCTTGGATTTGACATGAGTTTATAATTGCTTGCCTTATCGGTATGGTGGCCTTACTTGCACTTAATTTTGGCTTTAACTGTCCCTCTTGGATAGTGGTTTTCCCTGACGTTTAAACCTGAGTTTCCTTCAGTGGAAGTTAGGTGGCACTTCTTCTCTAGCTCCAGCTACTTCCATGAGAGAAGAAACCATCAACGCACTTATGAGTGCGGTTGACGAGGTAGCCTGGGAATAGGTGGGCCTTTTTAATGTTACTGACACACCTTCATTAACTATTCACCTACCTTCCCTTGAACCCTCTCCTGTGGTAACAAAGAAACCATCGGAGCCTTATTCCTTCTCCCATGAGGACAGATTTAATCGTTTGAGGCAGTTTAATGAGAATTTTGTACATGCTTATCCTGGGTTCATTGTTACAAATGATGCTCTGAAGCATCTGAGTGATGGAGAGACTATCTCTATTGGTCGTAAGATTACTAAGCGACAGTCTATTAAAAATTTGTGGCTGCCTAACCGGGCACATCGGAAAATGGTGTTGGGGGATGATCTGGGTCTGGAGTAAGCGGTGAACTTGGACCTAAACACCCTGGTTGGTAGGTTCTCCTATCGCTCACATTGTACCACTCCATTACTTACATGGATGAAGTCGAACTGGTCACCTTTTCTGGGCTATACGCTGGAATTATCTTTCCTCCAGAGAGGTTGGTTCAGTTTTAGTTTTCACTCGACGAACAATGTAGTGAAAATTCTTGGTAGGATTTGGCCTTATGATGGTGGGAGCTTGATGCTCAAAAGATGGAGGATCTCTTTTGATCCTACATAGGACTATTTTTAATTCAGGCACTTGTGGGTACTACTACCAGGTCTACCATTGAATTTGTGGAATAAAAAAGCACTAACAGTCATTGGAAATTCTCTGGGCCGCTTTATTTATGTTGATGAGAATTCTCTATGTGCGCCAGATCGAAAGCTTGGTAGGATTTTGGTGGAGGTTCATATACACTCCGGTCTTTTGGAAACACTAGACATATAATGGCAGGATCAGTTCTTTACACAGATATTTGATTATTTAGGACTACAGTTTCGGTGTACCCTCTGTCGAAGGACTGAAAACCTGAGAAACTCTTGTCAGGGGTATGTGGAGGAGGAAGAGTCGGAGAACTCCCATCTCAGGAAAATGCCAAGATGTGATTCGCCAGGGTTCACCTCGACTGCTTAAAAAGTACCTTGTCCTGTTTCCTCAGACTCTCCGACTAGCTCGGGATCAGACACTCTCACAAGTAAACTAAAAGTTCATTGTCCTAGTTATTTTCATTCTCTCACTTATTTGGAAAAGCTTGCATTGGATGCGTCATCACAGTCAGGGGATGAGTTTTTTATTACTCCATGTGACCCTGTTCTAGTTTCTCTGACTATTTTCGCATCTTTTGAGAACCCCCTTACCCCTAAGTTGGTTTATGCACCTATTGGTGACTTTACTATTTCTCTGGTGGAAGACAAGTCATTACAAGGCTCGGTAAGGGCCCACTCCATGTGGTCGAAACCAAGGGTGTGTATCCCTGACTCTGTCATTCCATCTTGTGATTTGGGGGTTTCCTTACCTAAACTCCAAACCTTTCCTGAGACCTCTCGTGAGGGGGAAGAAGTGGGGGGGATGGAGCATTTGTTAATCTCTGGCTATCAGGAGACTGAACCCAGTGACTGCTCACTTGAAGAGACTTTGGAGTCATTAGTCCCACTACATCGTGAGGTCGACTCCACAGTGTCACTCATGACTTTTCAAGGAAAAATCATTTTAAATCTTCTGGGTTCTATCAATTTGGTGAACCATTCTGAACTCTGTTGTGGGGGGGGGCAGGATCAAGTTATTCTTGGTCTAAAGGATTGGTATTTGAGACATCCCCGATTAAGACAAAAAGTGCCCGAAAGAGGGCTATTCTCATGGTGACCACACCTATTTTAAAATATCCTTCTTCTACAGACTTTGTGGTTCTTAGAGGCATGAAAGCCCTTGCATGGGCCAGATCATGATCCTTTTATCCCTAAACATTCGAGGGGTGGGGGGGACCATAAAACAATCCTCCATGCACAGAGTTCTTAGAAAATTCAAATTGGATGTGATATTTTTACAAGAGATGCTAATAGATGAGGAGAAGGAACATCTCTTTATGCTGAAGTTTGTTCCAAATTGGTGCTCTTGCGCGGTTAGCTCTGTGGGAAATTTGGGTGGGCTCCTGGAAACGTGGGACCCAAATACGTTTGTACTGATTCCTTCACTATGCAGTGGGGGTATTATTCTCAAAGGAATATCACTTGAAAACAAACAGGATATTTATTTTTGGAATGTTAATGGGCCCTATGTTGAGAGAAAGATATTTTGGGATTGGGTGGCATTGGGGGGCCTGCTAGACTCTAAAAATATGATTCTTGCAGGAGACTTAAACTTTACAACAAGAGCTAACGAGGTCTGGGATGTGGTAGCACAGCTGGATAAACTTGTTGATTATTTCAAGTGTATGTTTTTGGATCATAATTTGATTGACATGTTACCAGACAAGCTTGTTCCTACTTGGAGGAATGGTAGAAGTGGTTTGGATAGTATTTCATAGTTCTTGGATTGAGTTCTTGAATCGAAAATCCTACTAAATGACGTGGGTAGGTTTTAGACTTGGGTGGATCTTCCTTTTGTCTCGGATCATGCACCAGTGGTAGCCCAATTTGACTTTCAACAATTTCCAGTGGCCTATCCATTCAAGTTAAATCCTTCTTGGTTTAATGAGGCGGATTACGCACCAATTGTTAATGAAGTTTGGTGGGATCTTGAATTTCTGTTGGAACCAGATTTCCAGATCAGGTTTGCTTGGAAGTTTAAAGTTTTAAAGGCCTGGATTAAATCATGGGCTAGACTCAGACGGTGTGAAAATAAAAAAAGACTAACCACTTTTGAGGAGGAAATTAGGGTGGCATTGTTAAATTTACCAAGGTATGGGTTGTACCCAAACAATAATTGTAGATTAAAGTCCTTGGAGACTAAACGTAATCACCTCCTTCTCATCGAAGAAGAACATCGGTGACAAAAGATTCGTGCAATCTGGTTAAAATGTGGGGACCCGAATACTAAATACATCCATAAATATGCAAGAACAAAGAGAAATAAAAAACATATCTAGGAGATTTGTGATGAACTTGGGTAGGAACATAGGGGACAAGAAGCTCTTAAGTCTGAGGCAAACATATATTTCAAAAATTTGTTCACTACGGATCCCCACATTTCTCCTGTGGAACAGTTGAATCTTGTCATACTGTTTCCATGCTTTATTTCTGCGGAGGACTCTATACTCATTGATAGACCGGTTACCAAATAGGAAATTTGGGATATTTTAAAACTCTTTGCAACTAATAAAAGTCAGGCCCAGATGGTTGGACGGTTGAGTTTTATACAATTTTTTTTTATGTTGTGGGGGATGATATGTTGGATTTAGCTAAAGACACAAGAATCAGAGGGAGGATTAAAATCTCCTTGAATACCACTTTCCTGGCATTGATACCAAAGGAGAATAATCCTTGGACCTTTGGGGATTACAGACCTATTGTGCTTTTTAATCTATGCTACAAGTTGATATCCAAGGTGATTGCAAATAGAATAAAACCCATACCCTTGAGGGAGTTGTCGAGTGAACAACTTGGGTTCTTGAAGGGCAGACAAATATTGGACACCATTGGAACGATGCAAGAATGTATACAGAGTATCAAATCTAGAAAGAAAAAAGCCTTGATTCTCAAACTAGATCTAAGAAAATCATATGATTGTGTTAATTGGGATTTCTTACATCTGATTCTTGTACAAACCGGGTTCAGTGTACACTCTATAAATTGGATTATAAGTTGTGTGGTTAGCTATTCATTTGCGGTTCTGATCAATGGGGAGTCCTCACCTTTCTTCAATAGTGAACGTGGATTACAACAAGGTTGTTCACTCTCACCATTGTTCTTCATTCTTGTGATGGAAAGCATCAACCTTCTATTGAAAAAAGGACAAGCGGAAGGCAACCTAACTGGCATCAAGGTTTCCAGGGTCTTTAGAGTTCTTCATATTATTTTTGTTGATGATGTTCTTATAATGTCAAAGGGCTCACTGGATGAATGGAAGGTGATTAAAACATTATTGGAACTGTTTTGTTGTGCTTCGAGTTTAAAAGTAAGCCCACAAAAATCCACTTTTCATTATTCAGGGATACATGGAGAATATCTGGAGCAGTATAGGGATTTATTTTCTTTTAATTTTGTGGAGTTGTCTATGGGCTTTCGTTACATGGGGTACTATTTAAAATCGGAGAAGAGTACATTTGAAGACTAGAGATGGATTATCATAAAATATTAACACAGTATCAAACAATGGTGCAATCGTTGGTTAACACTTGGTGGTCGATATACACTTGCAAAAATGGTCCTTGAAACTCAATATGTCTATTGGATGGCCCCGACGGCGGTTCTAGTTTCTATTCTCTCTAATATTCCTAAGATTATATTTGATTTCCTCTAGTTGGGGGTTGGAAAAACACATGGAATACATCTTTGTAGTTGGCAGACACTATGCTATAGTTGGAAACCCCCCTATGGACTACACTAGGGTTCTAAAGTGAAGGAATAGCTAATCGTCTAAAGTCTCCTACTTTTAAAAACTATCCCAACAACACCCCACATTCATGCATAAAGTACAAAGTATAGGGATCCGGTAGTATTACCTTAAACTCTGTGTCCGGTGTCGATGCCTATGTGTTTGGTCGCTTCTCGAATGCAAATATCCTCCCAAGGCTCACCTTCATTCACAAGAAGACAAACAAGAAAATACAAACATGCATTCTATATATGAATTAGTAGGTTATATCTCATAACAAAATGTAAATAAAACATGAATATTGAACACATCATATGGCGGGATGGAAAAATTACTTCTTTATATTAATCTCACAGAGTTACTTACAAAATGAGATCGACGACTGCTCCTTGAACCCGGTCCTGGGCTCCTCTTCACCAAGCTCCAATTGCTTCCATGTATCCTTCTTCTCTCACACTTCTCTCTAGAGAATGGGCATAGGCTTTTGGATGAGGAAAAAGGCAAAAATATGGAATTCTGGCTCAAAACTCACAATGTGGCAGCAAATTCTTGGGGCAAGGGGGGAAAGAAAAATGGGTACAGTTTCACTATTTCTATGTTTCTCCTTCGAATGAGACCCCAACACCTCTTTTTATATGACAAGAATATGGTTATTCGGTTGGGTGACGAGCTATAGGCGGTCAATTGGTTGGGAAACTACCCAATATCCCGTAATCTCAACGAATCCCTTGCAACTTTTTATTTTTTGCAACTTTTGTGGGTATATGCGGGTTGTAATGGCACATCTAGCGTACATATGTGGGTAGTAGTGGCGCAACTAGCATACATACACAGGCAGTATTGGTGCAGGGCGCGTACATCTTCAAAAAATGTGTTTTTAAGAAGAGTTGTTCTACATTGGCTTGGAAAAAATTGTAAGTAAGATGGATTGATGCCAGGTCTGCATGTGTGGTGCAATTTAGGGTTATAATATATGCCCCCTAATGTGTGAGGTTAGAAGAGCATCTGATGGTTGAAATACATTGTTGGCCCTTGACCAAGTTTTGAGGATTCTTTGTCATGTTTGACCTAATTTTGGGACCTTGATAGGCTGTCGAAGGCAGAGCGCAAGACGAAGTGAATATTGCAGGATATCAACATCTTTTACGGTCCTTTTTGGGATTGGGGATTATGTAATGGGTATGGGATGTCAGCCCATGGGTTTACCCATGTTTAGGCCTATTTTGTAAAGTATAAATAGATGTCTAGGCGATGTAAAGAAGGGCATCTATATGATGTTAGGCCGATGAGCTAACTGTTGAGTGCTAAGTGCAAGTGTGTATTGTAGATGCTTTGTGCATACTATGTGAGACTTGCAGAGCTAAGTGCAAGTGGTTGTAATAGACTATGGAAGTCTTTTTGTTGTAATGCAAGGAAGGAGGATCTAGTGAGGTGCGCAGATCTCCTGTCATCTGCGGAGCGGGACTTGGATGCTTTGTGCCTGTAAGAAGCTTCACCCAAGATAATAAAGAAGAGAAGAGTTGGTGGATGCAGCCCCAGGGTGGGGGTGAACCACGTACATGTTGTGTTGCTTTGCTTTGTGTGATGTATTGATGTATTTATGTGTTTACTTGCTTAGTTCTTTAACATAGATGAATGATAGATAGATATGTTAATGTAATGTGCTTAATAGTATGGATGAATACTAGATCTGACCTATGTGGAGGTTCTTAAGTGCTTGAATATAGTAGATCTGAATGAATAATGCACTATGTTGTAATTAGGGTTTAACTAATTTGTAACTAAGAATTGAATATTGATGAATGTTAACTGTTGAGAGCTCTGTTAATTGATTAGAATCACATATCTGTGTCCCAGCTAAGGTTGCAGACACTGAATTCCTGCAACCACCCCTTCCTCTACCTCGGGTGATACTTCATCTGCTTTGTAGGTGTTGCCGAAAGGGTCGGTAGTTACGGTTTTGTTGGTGCGTTGTTGTAGCGTTGAATCCTTGGTCTTCCCCTGTGCCAACAAATGGTTCCATTGCCAGGACTTGAAACTGTGATTGTTGGAAAATGAGGGAGAAGAAGCTTTGTGCAAAGATTTGACCTGAAATTGTGAGAGTTCTGTGTGTAGATCTGTCGCTCTAGTGCGCAGTAATCTACTTAGTTTTTGAAGCTCTGTGATAAATAAAGAAGTCTGATCTGAAGAAAAAAGGTAATATCTAAACGCTTTGTGCTCTGATAAAGGTAAGAATAGTGAAAAGTTTTAGATCTAAATGCTTTGTGCTCTGATAAAGGTAAGAATAGTGAAAAGTTTTAGATCTGGAATCTTTGTACTCTATAGAAGTAAGATTAGTGGAAATTTTTGTTTCTAAAGTATGGATCTAGGTATGTTTGATAAGATTTGTCCTAGCTTGAAACTAGGGCACTGATAGAAGAAATAAGATTTGGTATGAATATATCTGATAAGAATAATGAAAGATATGTAATACCTATGCATAGAAAGAATGTTTGGACTAATGAATGGATGTAGGACCCTAGAAAGAATTTGTTGTAGGTTAGCTACCATGATCCTAGTGCACAGTACATGAGAGGCTAGGGATCATTTAAAAGAAAGAGAGGATTAACCCTTTGTTACAGTTGCAGAAGACTAGGACATCTGGCTAAGGAATGCCCTGATAGAATACCTAGTTGCCTCTGTTGTAAAGCTATGGACCATGAAGTATTGGATTTCCCTAGAATGATTGCTAAGGTTGGAAGAATGAAAATGAACCAAGAAAACCCTAAGACAAATCCAGAAACTGAGATTATGACAGAACCCCAGAAAGAATCAGAAAAAGTATTGCTAGAGATGAAAGAAACCCTGAATGACCACCGACATGTTAGTTTATCAGAGGTCTTCAAAGAAAAAGAGTACATTGAAACAAGAATAAGGGACTTCGACATTGACTGTGTTCTGGATGAGGAAACACAGGTGAATATCATGACAGAAAGAACTTGGGAACTTTCAGGGGAGCCTGCTATGACTCCTTCATTGGGAGGAATAGGAGTATTCATAGGAAAGATGATAACCCTATGTGGAAGACTTACCCGGATATCTATGAGTGCTTATGGAACTTTGACAGAGGAATAAATTGAAGTTATTAACTTTATTGAGAACAATGCTCCATTTGTGATCTAAAAATAGAAGTCTAAAGACTGACTTGTTATGCTATGCAAGCACCCTCTACTTCAATAAAATAACCTTTACAGGACCTTGCTCAATGTGTTAAAATATGCAAGACAGATTATGTGTCTAGTTTATGCTTCTTCTTTTTAAATGTTCATGTGTGAGGAAAGGTTCTTTTAAATGGTTAAACATGTGCTTTAATCAAATAGATAGCAACATAAATTGCAGCAAATAAACCATCAAACTCACAACAATAACAAGATGATAAAGGAGTTCACCCCTCTCTGGGCTACATCTCCTTGAGCCTCCTTCAATGGACTAGGCTCTTTGGGATTAGTTTGTCAAATGTTATTTTAAAAGATGCTGCTCAACTCCAATGGATCTACAGACTGTACCATTGGGTTCAGAATACATAAAAACCCCAAAAATGACTAATAAAACTCTGAAAATGGACCTTGGCTCATCCAGTCATGACCTCTTCTACATGTGGCCTTTAAGCTTCCTTGAGATTCTCTATGGAAAAAACTCCTATAAAAGTCCTCCAATGGATATAAAACCTATCCCAATGTGTTTAGAGCATAACAATTAGTCAAAAATGACTATTCAGTCTCAGAAAATAGACTAGGGATCATCTGAGCATGGCCTCAAACAATGAGGGCTTCAAGCTCCCTAGAGCTTCCTCAAACTTCAATGGTGAAAAAATTGCAAAAGAAGTCTTCAAATGGCTGTGAAAATAGTGCCAATGGATTCAGAACATCCAAAAACCCCTAGCTGGGCTTTTTCGGCACCTCATTTGGCCAAAAGATGAAGAAGTTAGGCCTCCTGCCATTTTTCTCCTTCAAGCTTGTTGTCTCTGGTTCTCCATTTCACACCTGTGTGTGAGTAACCTGGCTTCTGGGCATTTCCCGAGCCTAAAATCAGAACCCATGTGCATCTCCAAAAAACGCACCAATTTGTCGAACAATTAGCGGAATTAAGCCCCAAATCCCAGAGGTGTTGGGCGCATGGGGGCCATGTGGCCATGTCCCGCGCATAAAAAGGGCTACCCGTTCCAATGTTAAATCTGGGCTTGACAAGTGGCTAGGCACGTGGTTAACTGTTTGAACCAAAACTAAGACCCAAACTTAAATCCACGCATGCTCCATGTGGTCACATGCGAAACCAAAAGAACCACGGGCTAAACCCCATTTGGAAACCAAACTCGTGCCATAGCTTGCAGACAGGTCACATGGGAATATGCATGTGAACATGGGCGTTTATAATTTGTTTTAAACCACACACCATAGTTATATGTAGTAGTGGTCATATGTTTACACCATACAACCATGGGATATATTTGACATACTCCCTGCATGCGCCATTTACAAACAGGCATGGTCACATACAATAAACGATATGACCGCGGGTCTTAACCATTTGGTAAACAATCCATAATGCGTGCAAGGATTGGCAAGGTCATATGTAAATGCACGTGACCGGGGGCTAACTCTGTTGTAATATCAAAACTCATGTGCACAATATAATCCAGTCATATGGATCAATACACAAGACCGCGGGCTGGGGCTAAGCCCCAGCCCAACCCCCCGCCGAAATGCACAACCAAATGAATTCAAATAAATTTAAACTGAAATATATAATAAGAATCACGTGTGATGCATTGGTAGGGCGGACTTTGCAAAGGCTTTGCCACGGTGGGGAGGTCTGGGGTTCAAATCCCACGGACTCCACATAAAATTTTATATAACAAGCCATTAGCCAATAAAGGGGTGCCACGTGGCAGCCCATGACTGGGCCATGTGGCACCATAACACTTGCCAAGCAATTGCCACGTGTCGTCAACTGATTCGACCACAGTCAGCCAATCAAAAATTGCCACGTCACTTCTACCACATCAGCATGTACGATCAAGCCATGTCACCTCTGCCACATCAACATGTATGGTCAGGCCACGTCACCTCTGCCACGTCATCCTGTATGGACTACACAGTCAACATCTTTTTTTTTGTGCATGTTTGGTGATTCGAACAGATCGCGATATCTCTCGCTCCCGATGTCCGTTTGAGATGAAATGAGTTTTGTTGGGTTCGTGATGAGGAGGGCTATGCTCTCATTCATTTTGAGGCAATTCCGAGAATGTTGATTTTTGAGCTAAAATTTGACCCCTGGTCCAGATTCTGATCACACCTTCCCACTGAAAGGATTTTGGACCCACAAAAGCTTATGATTATCTATCTAAGCTTCAATACTCTTCTACTTTCAAGTTCTATCAACTGATTCTACTTGAAAAGCCTTTTCGACAATCACCCGGATACTTTGACATGCCTTGCACTGCAATTGACTATGTCCCTTAACCACTGTCCTCTGGCTGTTGTTGACCCACTATTCTCTTTGTGCTTGGAAGACTGCCAACCTTCCCACTGAGAATCAAGTCCCTCTTGTGAACTCTTTGGTGTCAACACAATCAGTTCTCCAATGGCTGCAAAAACTTTCCTGCGACATCTTGTCACAAGCCAAGAAA
>JASDQU010683729.1:90179-104979 GCA_032191745.1 Picea mariana
ATCCTCCATGAGGAAAAGGTGCGTTGGATGGTGGTTTTCCTCCATCCGGTTGTGTTTGGCCAGCAGGGGTCTATATTCTCGGGTGAGAAGATGTCCCAATAGGATTTTGTGGAACATCTGGAGCAATAGAGGAAAAGCTCGTAGAAACAGGGGTAGAGAATGAAGTGCTTTGGAGATGAGTAGAGGTGATGAGTCCAGCATTAGAATTGACTTGTGTTGGTATAGCAGTAGGGTTAACAACCTAGTCGATTGGGTGATTCAAGGTTTGACCGGATGGTCTTGTTTCACTAGGAGGGTCATGAGGATGAAAGGGTTGTCGAATAGATTCAAAATGTTTATAGAGATCGCGTCTTGATGAAGTCCTCCATACAGAACAAGCAGGTGTGGGATTGGTTTCTACTGTGGTGCTAGGGCGAACAGGAGTCCTATATTCATCACCAAAGATTGGTTCTGTGAATCCCATATATGTTTCGGTAAAAATCTTCTCCGGTAATCATGGGACCTCTTTGTCTATGATGTTCCCAAGAGAGTCTAAATGAACTAAAAGTGGTTCGAGAGGGGTTACTGACATAGATGTGGTGGGATTTGAAACCGTAACCAAAGCATCTTCTAGGTTATCTAATGGAGGAGCAATAGCACTTCCAGCGTCAGATGGATTTTCTACCTCTCTACGATAGTTGTCTTCTGGAGGGTTAGGAGGTAAGGGTTGATAGCCTTCTAGAGGTATCCCTTGCATCCTACGTGATCGGCGAAGACCTTGATCATCTACAGGCTCAATTGTGGAGAATAACAGAACACACTGAAAATCTAGGGCCAACTAACAAAAAGAAACAACACACGCTAATAAAATCTAGGAATCAACCAAGTAGACTTCAGCTAAGCATTCCTCCTCTTCCAAATCAAGTGTTTGATGTGTGTTAAGAGTCTTCTTGATTTCATTATAGGCGTGACATAAGCATCATGACAGTATGCTTTCTTTGACACTTTCGACACTCGTGAGAAAAATGTGACACTTGCAACACTTACGATGATGACACTTGCGACACTATCGAAGTGAGTAATTTTGATGTGTAACAAAGGTGGCAGCATTCTGTGGTTCTGGCTGTATCTAGAGGAGATGGTTATCTTCATTGTGCTTGGCAGCTAGAAAATCATTTTTCCATGTAATCTGGTTGGTAAGGAAGGAGATGAATGCCCGAATCTGGGTATCACCGACAAGAGGGTTAAGGTTAAGCTGTCGGTTCTCAGGGATGGCCTCATTATGAAGATATGCCTCACATAGTAGATGATGATCACTAGTGGAGGCTTCTGAAATTTTTTTAACAAAATCTGCTGGATTGATCACTTCATAGGATATGCCTTCTTTGATTGATTGAATCTGAAAAAATGTAAGTCGTTCTATGAGGAAAAGAGAGTAATTTGAGGATAGTTTTCTAGCAGCTAACAATTTTTGTGCCAAATCAAACATCAGGAGCAGTTTGTCTTTTAGATCTTCATTATGCTTCTTATCGGCACGGGATTCTTTGCGTGTTTGCTCCAAAGCTTCCCAGTTTGAATAGATGTGGTTTAGCCAAAGTAGTCTGTGCTCCTGCAGGTTTTTGTCCTGTGTAACAACAGACTCTATTTTCCATTTGTCTATTATTGCCTGTTCATCCCATGGTTGAGTTTGTGTTTCAGCTTCACAAGTGATAGGATGAGGTAGGGTCTGAGTGGCTCGTTCCACAAGAGTATGGGTGCTGATCTTGCTAGGAGGGACATATTTCTCAATAGGCAGTGTTTGTACAGCTTTACTAATAAAAACAAGGGCTTCATATGTAGCAGTTGTTGTGGACCAAGGTTCATTTTTAACTTTGGAAGATCCTACTGGTTCTTGTGTAACAACAATATTTTCTCTTTCCAGGAGAACAAGTTGAGCCTAAAGGCCGGGGTGCTCGACTCAGCTTGTTGCCGCCTCCATGGCCGAAAGTTACAGAGTTTGTCAAGCACTATCTCACCTATGAAGGCCGATATCAGGTAGTTTACTAGTATGATTTTATCTTGTTATCTCATTTACGACATGGTAGATTGGTGAATATTCCCTACTATCTGCTCAGATGTCTTAGAAATATGTCGCATTACTGTAAAAAGGCTAAAAATCCCGCCCCTTCCCTAACCCATCACCGTCTTGTTCAACTACTCATCCAAAAGGGTTTTTCCCAAAAAAACCCTCCCCTAAACAACTCACCCATAAACCCACAGGAAGCTGTTGAACATCTTGAACATCCTCATGAAGAGCAACCACAAATCCTTCTCGACCCTCCAGAAATACCTACTAATCCCCCCACAGATCCAATTAATCCAATTAACTCTCCTACCATACCTAGTCCACCCCACAACCCACCAGAATCATCTAATCCTACTGTTCATATCCTTAGCGATGATTCTGAATCAGATAAACCTGATAACCCTCCCTGCCCCATCACTGAGGAAAAACCCACACGCAAAAGAAAGAAACAAATTCCTACTTTTCCTTCCTTTTTATCAAAACGCACAAGGTCTTCAACAAGAGCAGCCACTACTGCCACTGCCCTAAACCCCCAACCCATCTTGCTAAAAGACCGTGCACCTCCACCCTCCCAAATCCCATAATTTTTACCTATTCCACCCATGGGCACTAAAACACAAGAACCAGAGGCCCAAGGCGTTGCGACATCATTTTCTTTAAATCAAGTAGCTGAAACACAAGAACCAGCTACTCATTCAATAGCTGAAACACAAGAACCAATTACTCATTTAGTAGCTGAAACATAAGAACCAACTATAGCTACTACACAAGAACCAGCTACAACTGAAACACAAGAACCAACTACTCATTCAGTAGTTGAAACATAAGAACCAACTATAGTTGCCACACAAGAACTAGCTACAGCTGAAACACAAGAACCAAATACTGGTTTTGTTCTCGAAATATAGGAAACATATGCCCAGGGTGCTGCAACACTACTTTCTTTACATCAAGAAGCTGAAACACAAGAATTAGCTACTACTTTTGAAGCTGCTCCACAAGAACCAGTTATTGCGGTGTGACTGTTACACAAGAACCAGTCACCCTTCTTGACACACCCATGATAGGTCAACAATCAGAACCAACAATGGCCTTTGTCTTACTAGAGAATGAGTTCCTAAAGTCTGAACTGGAAGCCTACAAGCAAGAGCTAGTAATGGTAAAGGAAGCCTACGACAGGGAAATTAAAATGTATACCTTAGCTCGCATAGGAGCCATGACAGAGGAAAACACAAAAAACGATTAGTGTAGAGAGTATATGTGCAGTCAATGTGGGGACGTTTATTATCAGGCAGGCTACAAAGTAGTTCAAATTCCAATGCCTGGAGCTTCCCCTGCACCTACGACTTTTGCAGTCAAAGAAGAAAACCCTACTATTACACAAGAACTAGTAGGATCTTCCAAAGTTAAAAATGAACCTTGGCCCACAACAACTGCTACATATGAAGCCCCTGTTTTTATTAGTAAAGCTATACAAACACTGCCTATTGAGGAATCTGCCCCTCCTAGCAAGATCAGCACCCATACTCTTGTGGAACAAGCCACTCAGACCCTACCTCAGCCTATCACTTGTGAAGCTGAAACACAAACTCAACCATGGGATGAATACACAATAATAGACAAATGGATAACAGAGTCTGATGTTACATAAGACAAAAACCTGCAGGAGCACAGACTACTTTGGCTAAACCACATCTATTCAAACTGGGAAGCTTTGGAGCAAACATGCCAAGAATCTTGTGCCCATAAGAATCAGAATGAAGAGCTAAAAGGAAAACTACTCCTGATGTTTGATTTGGCACAAAAATTGTCAGTTGTTAGGAAACCATCATCAAATTACTCTCTTTTCCTCATAGAATGACTTACATTTTTTCATATTCAATCAATCAAAAAAGGAAGACCCTATGTAGTGATCAATCCAACAGATTTTTTTAAAACTTTTGCAGAAGCCTCCACTAGTGATCAGCATCTACTATGTGAGGCGTATCTTCATAATGAGGCCATCCCTGAGAACCGATAGCTTAACCTTAACCCTCTTGTCGGTGATACCCGGATTCGGGCATTCATCTCCTTCCTTACCAACCAGATTACATGGAAAAATGATTTTCTAGCTGCCAAGCACAATGAAGATAACCATCTCCTCTGGATACGGCCAAAACCACAGAACGTTGCCACCTTTGTTGTAGAATATCATCAATTTTTGAAGAAACCTGGGATGGTACAATATATTCGGCAACTACAGTCAACAGTACTCCAGGATTGTCAACAGTTTATTAAATCCACAGAGACTGCTTCCCTAAAAGCAAATAACATGTTTTGGCAGCAATCTTCTGAGAAAGGGCAAGAGCACAATCCCTTTAGTCCCACCAATCTTGAGACAACAATCTCCCAGGTACCCACTTACATCAAAAGTGTCCAACAATGTGCTGAAAATTGGATAGGGTATCAGTTCCATTTCCCCATTCCGTGGATGTCGGAAAAGAAGTATCAAATTCATCATAAGTTGCCCAAGAAGGTTGAAGCAGCAGCCTAGAAAAGACTACAACAGGTTCAAGGATTCAGAGCCCCAACAGACAGTACTTTCTATAGCTACTACTTAAGTAATTTGCATGCGCAGAGTCAGCATCCGGATTCTGATTCAGATTGAAGTTGCCTAGGGACATGCAACCTTTTCAGTCGAGGGGGATGTTAGGACCCTATAATGTACCTTTTTCTCATACCTTTTGCTATGATTACATCCTTTTCCCACTCATATTTAAGCCTACATTATCACATTAATCTATTTCCCCAAAGGTATATAACGTTTCTTCTCTTTGCTATATGTTTAATTTGTTTTACATGTAATTTTACATTACTCTCATACTCAGCCATTAATCAGAAATATATAGTTTGTTAAAACAATGTGAACTGCAGTTAATATTGTTGCTGCTTGAAGATCACGTTGCTGAAACAATCAACAGTACACAAATCCTGTTGCTGAAATAGTCCATGATTTGCAATACTGAAACAACATTTCACATACAACAGTAACAAGAAGGAGCTGTTACACTGGCCGCAATAGCCGTACCTTAAACCAACACCATTACACCATCGCTGCTGCTTAATTGACCACGTTGCTGAAACAATCAAAAGACGCAAATCCCGTTGCTGAAACAATTCGTGATTTGCGATGTTGAAACAATATACAAACAACAATAATAGAAAGATAAATAAAGAAACTGTTACACCGACCGCAATAGTTGTACCTCAAGCTAGCGCCATTCCAACTACTATAACATCATTTTGCTACGGGAGATCAGAATCTCCTATTCCAGCATAGAAGATCAGATCAAGCTAAGAATAGGATTTGGATGTACGCATGTAATTTTATGCTTAAATTGTATTAAGAGGATTCTCCCCTTTAAATAGGGGAGAAATCAGCATTAGAGGGAGATTACGAAAGGCTTAGTTAGAAAGGAATTATAGAGAAGGAGCGTGTTCACTTTGAGGATTGTAACTGGACATATTTGACAGATGAATAAAATATTGTTCTGAGCATTTCTTCTTAGTTCCTTTCATTTTCGGGGAATCTTGTGAGAAGGAGAGGGCATTAGTTTCTATAGTGTGTTAGTATTATTTTTATTCATACCTTGTTAAAACTCTGTTTTGCTGAAACTTTGTTTCCACTGATTATTACATTGTTTTCATACAATTTATTTCTAGGTACTTGTTAGTCATTTTGATTGATAATGAGTTTATGAAAGTGTGATGATCAGAGACAAGTGCTGAAGATTCCTGCTTGGGGAATAGGGTCATGTTCTCTGTTACAGAATAGATAGCCTTTAGTACTTGTTAATCATTTTGATTGATAATGAGTTTATGAAAGTGTGATAATCAAAAAAGGTGTTGAAGATTCCTGCTTTGGGAATAGGGTCATGTTCTGTGTTACAAGTCATCATTTTGATTTATGGAAGTGTGATAGTTAGAAACAGGTGTTGAAGATTCCTGCTTGGGGAATAGGGTCTTGTTCTCTGTCACAGAATAGTTAGTCTTCTTTGCAGTATGCTGAAGGATTCTTTTTCTTAGGTTGCTATTCCTTAATGTAATCTAGGATTCTTTTGATAATTATTTTTCTTTGAATCTTAAACTCTGCAATAGATAGATTGCTTTTCTGTAATTCAAAGTAGAACTTTAGTCTGTTCAAAGCAAGGTGTGATTAGTATACTTTTACTACAACTCTAGATTGCTTTTGAGATTGAGCATATACAGTGTGTGATTGCCTTTGAAATAAACAGGCTTCCCTGGGTTGAAAATTTATGTAACAATTGATTGTTTAGTTGATAAGCAATTATAGTGCCCAACAGTGTCCAAACAAGATATTGTAATCAAGATGGGCATCGATAACTTCAATGTCAATGAGGATGGTTTTTCCTCCAAGTTATATGGGGACATTTTGACAAAGCCCTATGGAATAAGTTGGTTGACCGTCCTAATCTAGAAGGGTGATGGCAGAGGGTACTAGCTTAGGGGAGCCAATTTTCTGCCATACGTGTTTAGACATGATGCATGTGGATGCACCTTTATCAATGATACACTGATAAACTGTGGTGTTTCAGATCTTAAATGGTATCTGGAAGTCTATTTGGGAGGGAATATGTGGTTCTCCGCTATCTGAATCAAATGTGATCAGTTGTGTGTCAACTGGGTCAAATGTGTGCATATGGTGATGAGAGAAATAAATGAACAAGAGTCTTTGTATAACTTGTACCTTCATAATATATCTCACAATCGCATGTAATTACAAGAGCATCATACATAAATCAATTGGAAAGAAGCATACATGTGGGTTGGTGGATTCTGTCTGCGTGGGAGAACAGAGAAAACAAATTCTCTTGTCCTAAAAAGATGTACTGTCCTTCCTCTCAAATAGCACTAGACCTTCCAATCGCACTCAATAGTGGGGTCTGAAGCCACCAGAAGAGGAACTAGTGAAGGATGAAACAATCAGTTATAATGAGGGGTAGAGGGTGCATATCCTGAATGAGCTAGCGATATTTCCCAATATCCACACAAAATCTGATCAAGGTGCAATTGCAGACCACAATTTCCACCTGGGTAGATGTCCTAAAACTTGACCACTAGGTACCTCAGTCAAAGTGCCACAATTAGATTTTCGGCCTCAAAAATGGGTCACGGGATGGATCCCTTCCAAGAGGTGGGTGCCTCAAGGGGGGGCGCACAGAACAACTGAACCTCCGCCTTCAACCCTTCACGGGTATCTCCCTGCCTTATGGTGTAGGAACACTTGACTTGGAGGATTTTAAAGTTCCCTATTTGTCAAATTCTAATGTTTTGAAGATGTGAGAACCAAATAATGGGGGATTATTTGGATGCCTATCTCCGAGATCCTACCTAGACTAAAAATTTCTTTTGGCACCTCCTGTGGAGGAAAACTTAGTGATTTTTTTAGAAAACTTTAGATGTGGTTGTTTGAGAGAGTGGGGGTGTGAACCAATCTCATTTGAATTAAGTGGGAGTGGATAGTTCCTTCAAGAAATAGTGGGACGTTTTGGAATCCCTTTGGAGGGAACCTACTTCAACCTCCACAATTTGAGATGAAATTATGTGAGTGAGTAGTGACTTTGTGTGTGATAAAGTGATAAAATGTGCCAAATTTTTAATAAGTTAGGCGTCACCTTGCAGCATGTGGACTTCATGTGGTCCTTACAAGTCCCTAAAGAACTAGTATGTGGACATAGGGGTCCTTACTTAATCCTTTAAACTCCCTAATGTGATTTAATATAAGAAAGATTCAAAAGACTATCCTAGATTGAAAGCATGTGGGCATGTATGGGCTCGTTACAATAATATTTAAACTGCCCTAGTGATTCAAACTAAGAAAGTAGTTTAAAAAATATCCTATCTTTGCAACATGTGGGAATGTATGGGCCCTTACAATTTTAAGATGTTTTTAAAAGAAACTAAGAGGGGCCCTAGGGGGGCTTTGTCATCTCCTAAAGATTTTGTTTTTAAGGGAGATGAAATCTTCTCCCAATCATTTTTTTGATTCTCAAGATGAAAAATAGTTGAAGGACCTCGATAACTTGGACCTGGCACTAGCCAAGGTCCCAACCAAATCATTGTATAAACTTCAAGTAAGTGTTGCACATGAGATCTAATCAAGAGCACGTGCATATGCGATAGAGTTACAACTAGCTAAGGACATAAAGGACACACTAAAGATAACAATCCATAAGGTACAGGTTGAGAAGGAGGAAGTGAAACAATGCATTGGTTAGATAGAGTAGCAGGTAGAAGAGGTGTTCAAGACAATTCCAGACAGCGTGCAAGAAGGAGAGCATTTGCAAATATCAGAGAAAATTGGGAATATAATGCAAGCAATTGAAAAATATAAAAGCCACAAAACGGAGTTGATGACCCTCTTAAAACCAAGCACTCCAACAAAGGTGAGATCAAAAAGGGTGCAGGAGGTGATAGGCCACAAGGATAACATCGCACAAAGCTTCCAGGAAATCATAGAATTATATGATAAAAGCACACAATTGTGGACAAGTTTGAAGGAGGACAAAAAGCTGTAAGAGTTGGAATGAAAGGAAGAAGGATTAAACACAGTTGCATGAGAATTGAAACAAAAGAATAAGGAAATGACAATATAGGATAGATTAAGGAGCATGTAGGAGTTGAAGAACCTGGAGGCATAATTGAAGAATGTACAAGCAAAGAAACAATTGAGGTAGGCTTAGTTGGAGCCATTGCAAGAGGGGGCTGAGAAAATTTTGACAGAAATTGATGCAGCCAAGGGTTATATGGATAAGGTTGGAGTGGAAAGTGAAGAACATTTGAAAGAACATATCATATCGCAGACTATGGAGTCCTTTTCAGAGAAGAGCGCACAGGTTAAGGCTCTAGATGAAGAGACTTTAGGAAAATTCTGGGAGTTGGAGAAGTTAGTGAAAGATGCAAACACTTCCTGAGTGGCTCGGGACGAGCCACGAGTAAATGTTGGGGGCCTGTTGGAGTAGGCTATTTTGGGGAAATGCACATCCATTATGGAAAAAAGTTAGAGATGGGACCACAAATGGAGCGCATGCTGAAATTCAAGGAAAAGAAGCGCACCAGAAGGCAGGGAAAGCAACGCGTCGAGAAATAGGGAAAAGCAGTGCGAGGAAGAGGAAAAGTCAAAGGAAGAAAGAAGGACAACATGATGAGGAAGCAGGAGGTTGTAATGTGGACAAACCTAATACACTTAGGGTTAGGGTTTTGGGTCGTCAATGTAAAGGGTTTAACCCAAGTTTTGTAGTATAAATATGTATTGTAATATCTGAAGAGATCACCATAATATTTGGTATGTTTTGAAAGAGTTTTGAGTCGTAGTTACTAGTTTTGGTTTAGAGATGTGGAGATAGGATTAAGTCAACTTCACCATACTCGTGATGTAATGCGCACAATACAGAGACTTGAAGATGAATAATAAAGAATTCATATCTTTGTAGGCGTAGCCCAGGGGGGTGAACCACTGTAAAACATGGTGTCTATGTGTATGTTGATTTTATGTTTTGACTCATGATAAATGAATGAATGAATATGTTGAGGTTAATTTGTAGTGTGCACTAGATTAGTTAAGTTAGTTATTGCAGAATGAATCTGAATGGTTGAGAAATGGTAGATTTGAATAATGATATGATAGAATGGTAAATCTAATTTATGATATATATGAAGTAGAATTCATGTCTAACATCCCCATGAGCAGCATCCCTTCCATGAATGTAGACATTTGGGTCTTGCAGTCACCCATAAGCCATCTTAGGTGAGACTTCATTGTGCACTATGTGCATAGTGTTGCCTTCTGGTCTCCATAAGGGCCGATGGTTTGCAGGGTTTTGTTGGAAACCTAAGGTAGAACCCGGGTTAGCCAAAACATTCCAACATGAAGAAAGAGAATCTCACATGCACTCATTGCAAGAAGAAGGGGCATGATGAATATCACTATTGGAAATTACATCCTGAGTTGTTACCAAAGAAGTTCCAAAAGAAGGAGGAACAAAATGACTGGTCAATGTTCTGGTTCAATAGGGAAAAAAATCAAAGTGACAGAGACACGTGGCAGTGATGATGTGTCATGCTGACATGGAAATCATGACATGGAAGTGTTGATGTGGCATGATGATGTGGTAGTGTTGGCATGGCAGCAACACATGGAAAACAGGTGGACCAATCAGCAAGTGACACATGGCGCACAGGTAGTCATGGAATATTTCATTGGTTATAGTTTATTTATTTAACAAACACATTTGAATTAATTTTAAACAAATAACAAATTAAAAAAAAAAAACATATTCCATTAAAAGTGGATTCAATCTCCATTAAAATTTGATCTAAAATCCATTAAAAGTGGAGTTGGTTATTACAAAATATGTTTGTTATATTCCAAGTGACTCTCCAACTTTTACTTTCCAAGGGACTCTTTGGTTGCAATTTATGATTGTTAAATTCTCAACCACACTTGAAATATCTCCATTCTACTTAGAATAAACAACAATCTTGAAATATCTCCATTTTACTTAGAATAAACAACAATCTTGAAATATCTCCATTCTACTTGGAAATATCCAATTACTAGTTTACATTCATTTTAGAATAATAGCTACAAAATTGGCTTAACATAACAACATGTCTCTTGGAGTTGACCCATAAAAATAACACAAGATGAGATCATTTTGCATAATTACCCATAGAAAAGCCTACTCTTCCATCCTTAATGATCGACTATTTCCTCTATAATATTGACGAACCAAATAATTGTAGCCCGCCCCTTTCATATTCCTTCCCTCTTACACTCTAATTCTCTAACTAACATACACATCACATTGCAGGCCCTTTTCCGGAAAGCCCTATAATTTATCGCTTAAATTTTTCGCTTTCACGAGAATAATTTTTCGCTTTCACGGCAGTCAATGCTCTTTCCGTTCTTTTGGAATATTAAAAAGTTTTATCCGTAATCGTTTTACGAATTAGCCCTGTTTTATACTTGGTATTCGCTGAGGTGAATGGACATTTTTTTCCTCAAAGTCCTTTAATTATTTTAGATGGATGAAATCGATAATATCACTTATTAATATTACAAAATAAAATTGCATAATAGAAACTCTATTTGTGCAATAAAACAAACAACTATTTAAACCATTTAAAATTATAATTTCAACAAAACATTTATAACCTTATTAACAAACAAAAGTTTATAACCTCGTTAACAAATTAACAAATTGTAAAAAAAAAAAAATCATACAACATTTATTCTACTCATTATTTGTTCAACTTATTGGAATACATAAAGATTGGTGTACTTTACGGGAATCAATTCCTTTTTCGCATAGAAGAATCAGATACATGACATGGCTACGCATCTCTACAGATGACACGAACAGAATTGCAGTCCATTCCCGAACGCCCAATAATTTGCATCGATACCATATTATTATTATTTTTTATTTTTAGTAATGATCGATGATGTGCCGCGCGAAATCATTGGCCTTTTGGTAAAAGGGGCATTTGCCCAACGTTCTACTCTACACAATTCTTTAAACGTGATATTTATGCCATGTCATATTCAAGAATTTGAGTATAAGAGAGAGTGTTGGATAAGAGATTGTTTTCCAATTAATTAAGAATTTTGTTAAAAGTAGAGTTTCACTTTATTATTATGAACCTTGCTTATGAAATTTGTTCCAAAAATTTTGGTTCATTTTAAAAGGATTTAACTTATCTCGTTTTAAAATATATAAAGAACAAAAAGTTACCTTCATACTCTCATTAAAAAAAAATGAAATAGTTTGAATACTCTTTTTTTAAGTAGAAAATTTCACCATATATATTAATATATGTTGTTTTAAAAAACAGAGAATCAAAGAGTAAATACACAGTGAACTAGTAATACTTCACCATACAAATACTGAATATATGTTGTTCTCAAAAACAAAGAATCAAAGAGTAAGTACATAGTCAACTAGTAATACTTCACCATACAAATATTGACATCACCATCAGATAGTGTTTGGTCATAATGAGTCAAATACTTACAAAACTTACAGCCTTTCTAAGACAGACCATATAGTCTCAACAATATAAGTCTAAAATTCACCCAGAGTAAACAAAAAAGAGTGCCAAAAACAAGATATGTATTTATCCACAATCCCATCCAGGACCAACCATCTCAGGGAAAAAGGCACATAGATAGTGGGGGGCCCTTGTGGCCATCCTGCCATTTGCAATATAGAATCCTTCCTTTCGGGGTCAATAGGGCTTTCTTCGAAAGTGAATCCGCTTCCTCGTTATTTTCCATATAGATATGTTTGAACTTTAAATCTTTGAAGATAGGTATAAGGGATCTAATCTCCTGCTTTCAACCTGTAAGAGATGTAACACAAAGCGAGCACTTGTTATTAATCCAATCAATCACTATCTTTGAATCCCCAAGTACCTGAAGCTGTGCAATATCAAGTCTATTGGCTAAGGTTAAGGTGGCCCAAGCACCAAGTAGTTCAACCCTCGTGTTCGAACCCAAACCAAAATTAAATCTCCACCTGTAGATAGTAGACTCCCCAATCTTAATAATACCACCTGCTCCACTCATCGTGCCATTGTTTTGCGATGCACCATCAAACCAACCAACATTTGAAAAAATTAAATCAGGCGGTTTCCGAATCCTTTTGGGAATATAAGTTGAAGGTGCACCAGAGTCTATCTTCAACCCATGAATCTGAGCCAAAGCCCCTTGAACAAATGGTATAGTTGATTCGAATAAAAACTTATTTCAAATCAGCCATATAGTCCAGCAAATCACAACAGGTAAGCTACCGAAGTTCTTCTCCAGCTTCAACCAGTTGTCGAAACACTGAATCAACGAAAATCCTCCCCATATAGTCTTAAACTTGAATTCAATGGCCATAAATTTCCAGATATCGAGAGTGAATGGGTAGCAGACCATGATATGATAAGTCATTTCCTCCTCTCTAAGGCACAAGGAACATATGCTCGGACCTTCCCACCCTCTCCTTCTTAGATTTTCCCATGTAAGGACTTTATTTTCCAGCAGAAGCCAAAAGAATAATTTTAATTTTAGTAGAATCTCCCAATTCCAGAAAGTCCTTCGCCAACCAATGGTTAAGACTATCCAATACTCACGGGCAAGGGTATTGTAAATATTTTTGACTGTCAAGACCCTCGAGTGGTCTCCACCATTCCAAATGAGAAGATCGTCTATAGGAAGTAGTTGAATACCCGAGAAAATAAGATTTTTGCAATATGTAGTCCATTATGTTGCCAAGGAACCAGTAAGCCCCAACTCCTCACATGATCTCCACTGATTTGTAATAAATCCACATGTGTGCTACGCAAATGCTTGGTATAGTAAATTTATATTACAAGCTTTGAGAGCCTCCCGTAAGTCGCTCGATAGGAGAGAGGACCTGTCCAAACCCAGGATTTTATCCAACCCTACAAATATTGAATGACCATTCCCTCGCTGCCAGCTAATCCATCTGGTAATAATATGAAGGGATTTCATCAAGTTTTTTCAGACTTGTGAGGCCCCCAGTTGTTTGGGTGAGGTAGATCTCAACCAAGTTTCCACTGAGTGATAAGGGAGATATTTATCTTTTACCACATTATGGCATATCCCATATTTAAAAAGAGCATGCCATAACGAATTTGCAGCCAAGGCACGACTAAACAGAAAAAGATTTATGAAGCCCCATTCACCAAGATCTTTTGGCTTAGCCAAAGTCTCCCAGTTGCAAAGATGAAACCTCTGCTTATTCCCCCCTCCCACCCAAAGGAATTCAAACATAATCTTTCGAATCTTAGTCAATACTTGTGTTGGTACTGCTGCCAATGCCATCCAATAAACTGACTGAGTGTCCAGAACTGACTTGACTAAGATGTTACGACCACCCAAAGTCAACCAGCGGTTACACCATTGACTTATCCACTCTCAAATTTAATTATCAGCCACCTCCAGTTAGAGAAAATAGTCTTACTAGGTTTTAAGTGATATCCTAGGTATCAGAAACCCGCATCCAAATCCACAAAGTTGTAATAAAAAATTCTTTTAAAAGCGGCTAATGTGTCCTCATGGATCCCATTAAACTGGAAAGTAGATTTGAGTGGGTCGATCCTTAGTCCCGACGCACAACAAAAGGATTCCATAATTGTCTTAATCACCTGCCATTCCTCCGCAATGGCTTTAGTCATGATTAGAACATCATATACAAAAATAAGATGAAGAATTTTGATAACTCTAGAGACTTTATGTTAGGGTCCTAACCCGCACATAGGTAGAAAAATATATTCGGATGTAATAAAGTTCAATATTAATAAGGCCTTTCAATAAAATAGAATAAGGCATATGTAAGAAGACCTAATAGAAGCTTCCGCTTCTAGAAGGATCTTCCTCTAGATGCTTCTTTTTAGTATAAATAGGAGTTGAGGGTATGAGAACCCTAGCTTGGATATTATCGTAATAGAGCTCTGCTCAACTGGAGGTTGCCCCCTCAAAGAGGCCCATGAACATTGCTTTCAAATTCAAAGTGCTATTTATGTTGTTATTCTTATATCATTTCAGTGTTATTGTGGTGAATGTTCTGGTTATATTGCTGTTATTCTGCCATTACTAGCATTTTATTTATGTTCTGCATACATTTTATATCTGGTATATTACAAGTGGTATCAGAGCACTTTCCTCAGCAGAAAGTGTGGGTT
>JASDQU010683730.1:11001-24279 GCA_032191745.1 Picea mariana
ACAACATGATGTATACTATCCATCCATGGGTGTTGTATCTGCATGTGCATTTTCCTTCATGTCCAAATACCTTCATCAATCTTGCGGTCCAAAACCCATGACTAGGGTTGACATCAATGACAACAACCAATCTTCCAACACACATGTATCCAAAACTTCTTATAGGATGAGTAATCCAGAGTTGAAGTCGTTGCAAATGCAAATTGAAAATCTTTCGAAGAAGGGGTATATATTCCCAAGTGTCTCACCTTGGGATGCACCGGTTTTGTTCATGAAGAAGAAAGATGGTATGGTGAGATTTTGTATCAACTTCAGGTAGTTGAACAAGGTAACAATGAAGAACAAGTATCATTTTCCAAGGATAGATGACTTATTTGATCAACTAAGAGGTGCATGGATATTTTCCAAGATATATCTCAGATCTGGTTTTCACCGGGTGAGAATTAAGGAAGAAGACATCAACAAGGTTGCCTTCAGAACAAGGCATGGTCATTACGAGTTTACAATGGTGCCTTTTGGGTTGTTGAATGAACCAAATGTCTTCATGTGTTTAATGAATGGAATTTTCAGAGAGTACTTGGATAAGTTTGTCATTGTATTTTTGGATGACATTATTATTTAATCAAAGTCAAAGGAAGAGCACGAGCAACACTTGAGGATGGTGTTGCATGTATTGAGGTAGCATCAAATTTATGCAACATTGATCAAGTGTTCATTTTGTTAGTGATAAATTCATTATTTGGGTCATGTCATTTTAGAGGAGGGAATAGTTGTGGACACAGTGAAGATAAAATCCATTGAGGAATGGCCAACACCAAGAAATGTCGCAGAGGTAAGTTACTTTATGGGACTTGCAGGTTAATACAGAAGGTTTATTGAAGGATTCTCATAGATTTCACATCCAATCACATCCTTACAGAAGAAAGGTGTGTGATTTGAATGGAATCCATATTGTGTAAGGAGTTTCCTTCACTTGAATAGTTTGTTAACAAGTGCGCCAATTTTGAGAATTGTTGATCCCGATGTAGACTTCATTGTGTGCACATATGCATGCAAAGGACTCAATGGAGTCCTAAATTAGAATAGACATGTGTTATGCTACAAGTCAAGGAAGTTGAAGGAACATGAAAGGCTCTATGCTACGCATGACTTGGAATTGGAAGCTATAGTGCATGCTTTGAATATGTGACAACATTATCTCATGGGTAAAAGATTTGATATGAGAACAAACCATTCTGGTTTGAAATATTTGTTTGGACAACCAAGTTTGAATTCCAGACAAAGAAGGTGGCTAGAGTTACTTAGTGAGTATAACTTTGACATAAATCATATCAGAGGAAAATAGAACAAGATGGTTGACACACTCAACTGGAGGATGCATGCGATAAATGCTATGACCATTAGCATGTACTAGACATATTTGTGCGACAAAATTTTGAAAGTTTCCAAATCATATCTACGCTATATGGATATAAGTGTGACTTTACATTAAGGTATGTTGCAGTAGAAGTTTGAAGGTTATGAGCTAAGAGAAGATGGGATCCTCATGTATATATGCAGAGTCTATGTGTCGAATGATCAAGAGTTGAAGAGCCTAATTTTGTCATAGATGCATAAGGATCCTTATGCTAGACATCTAATTTATTAGAAGACAATTGTTGCAGTCAAGAAGCAATACTTTTGGCCATGTATGAAAAAGGAAGTTGTGGGTTTTATTGTGAGATGTATTGAATGTCATAAGGTCAAGGATGAGCACATGCATCCAGCTGGTTTGCTACAACCCTTTCCCATTCCCTAGTGGAAGTGGAAATTTGTGACCATGGAGTTCATAACTAAGTTGCCTAGGACTGCTAAGCAACATAATTCTATTATGGTGGTGGTGGACAAGCTTACTAAAGATTCCCATTTTATTTTGGTGAAGTCAACACACAAGGCAGTTAAAATTGTTGAGATATACATGTGCAAGGTTTCTAAGTTGCATGGTATACCTAAAACAATTGTGTCTGATAGAGACTCCAAGTTCACTTCAATCTTTTGGAAAGGGATATTCAAAGGATTTGGAACAAGTCTGAGTTTCAGTACAACATATCACCCTGAGTCGGAGGGTCAAACTGAGAGGGTAAATTGGGTCATTGAAGATATGATTAGGATGTATGTGATGGATAAGCCATCAAAATGGGAAGACTACCTTCACTTGGTAGAATTTGATTACAACAATGAGTATCAAGCATATTTAAAGATGAGCCAATTTGAGACACTTTATGGTAGGAAGTGAAAAACGCCTATGAGTTCGGAAAACCCAGAAGACCGTGCATTAGTTGGGCTATATTTGCTCTGAGAAATGGAGGAGCAGATGGTAAAGATAAGGAAGAATCTAAAAGATGCATAGATAAATGCAGAGCCCACAAAGAGTTTAAAATGGTTTATCACGTGTTTCTGAAAGTGAAGGTCAAGTGCAGTTCCCTGAAGTTGGGAAAGTGTTCTAAGTTAGTTGCGTGCTATTGTGGGCCATTCAAAATCCTTAAGAGGATTGGTCCTGTCACTTATATGATTTATTTTACTGTGTCCTTGTGTATTCATAATGTTTTCCATGTGTCATTTCTTAAGAAGTATGTACCTGATGTTAATCATATTATTGATTGGAACGTGATTCAGGTGGAGTCAGTAGGAAAATTTCAAGTGCAATTGATTTGCATATTAGATCGAAAATTCAAGAAGCTCCAAGATCGATTCATGGAGCTAGTAAAGGTCCAATGGGATTGGTACGGTCCTAAGGATGCAACCTTGGAGCACGGGGATTCTATGTGAGTAGAGTATCCTCATCTTTTTGAATATTTTTGAAATTTTGTATGTACATGTGTATTTGATGCACCGAGGATGATGCATAAATAAAGGGGAGGGGATTGTCATGTCCCCAATCCAGAACCCTTTGTAATTATACATATAGATTGGTGAGGCATTGGAACCAAGTATAAATCTAATGTACATTTAGGATGGTGATCCAGTGAAACCTGGTTTTGGGTGTTGCATAGATCTAAGTAAGTTCACAAAGAATTGTTATAAAGAAAGGGTTCTCACATTTTGTTTGTTTCACGCACTTGGGTAAGTGAAAACTTTACATCGTGTTGCGTGCACTTGGGTAAGTGCACGCTAATGACCTGGAAGTGCACATAGTTGATATATGTGTGTGTGTGTGTGTACATATGTATTGAGGTCAGGGAGCCTATGTGATTATGAGGCTAGTGAGCCTAAACACAGATAGGTCAGTGTGCCTATACATGTAAATATAATCATGATTATTAATACAATATTGCATCATTGCACTCAAACAGACTCAAACAAAAATATATGGGGGGCCAACTCCACCGAAAAAGGGAAAAGGGGGGAATATTTTAATAATATTTCTGAAATGGGTAATGTGGATATATTTTTATCCTAAGTTTTCGAGAGTAGAGAATGAGTCACCAAGTGGCTTAAATATACTTCTAAAGGTGACAAGTGTCAAGTCGAAGGAATGAAATACATATTGTTTCCCTTAGTGTATTTTGGGCATCATGTGGGATTTGCATTATTATCCATCCGTTCGAAGGAGGAATTCATGTGGCACACTCTCATGAGTAGAAGGGGGTTAAACTGTATGGAAAGTCCAATTATTACCTTATCTTCTCAGAGAAGCTTATAAGGAGTTATGGTGTTGTAATATTAGTTATTGTAGAAGAGATGGGTTAATAGATCGTGAGAAATATCTCTCGGTGAGAGATTGGTTGTTGTGAAGTGGTTGTCAGACTCGGGAGCATGCTCTCTTGGTGAGGGTATTGCTGAGAACTAGTTGTAGGGCTCAGAGACTTCCTGTCTAGTGTGTTTTTGGTAACCCTGGGAAGGGAAGTGCGACATTTGAAGGACTGTCGGTAAGAGAAGGGGCACACTTCATTGGGTTTGATAGGTGCACGGGGAATGAGGGATTGTGGGCTAGTTGCAACAAAGGGCACCTAGGACTGAGCAATTCTGTTGAGATTCAGACCTTAGTGTCTCACTAGAAGTCTTTTTCCCTGGTATATTTTGAGCCCCAACTCGGGGGTGACCCATTGTTGAATTCTTATGAGAAACAAAGTCTATCGCTGAGAGGAATGTCTGAGTTAAGTCTGCAATTGGTGACTTTTATAAAACACAAGTGTTCTTTATGTGCTTGTCTTGTTTACTATGTTCTTATTTATGAATGCTTGATATGGGTTAATTCTTGTATCTAGTCGCATATAAGTAATTGTCTCTATTTTTTTAATGATGCTTGCACCTATAAGTATGATGCTTATAGCCCGTATTGTAGTTGTGCATGAATATGTCAGTTGATGATAACCTTTCCTATTAAATTAATCTTATGATTTTTGGTTATGAGTCTTCAAAAGAGGATTGGGTGGTCGAGTACACAAGAATGTAGCCTGCATGCATCAAGAGGTTGGAATTCATGTGTGTGGATAGAGAATTAGACTCTACGCACAATGAAATCAGTATTGGCGCATGATGCCTAGATGGATGTGCACGTGATTATGTTGTGTGATCAATATGCTACTGCACATAGTTTTTGAGTTACTTATGTTGCTTAAGGTTATATTAAAAGAGAGTGTTTCTTCCGCTGTTATAAGTTTTGTGGCACGACTAAATCTTGGGTTGAGCACGCTACTTTAATTTTCACTACACGAACTGGTGTTAGAGTAGTTTTTGCGCAGTGAAACTTCAGAGTAACATTGCTCAGTAGTATGTTGGGGATGTTTCAATTTGGTTGAATTAGTGCTACATAAATTGAGGTTGTGTGATGTGGCCTATCCTCAGTTGTTTGGGGACATTACAAAAAGTTACAACCTATAAAGGATTTACAACATAAAATAAGAGAGATTATAGGGTAGAAAAAAGGATCAGAGGCCTAGTGGATTTTGTGAAAACATAGATTTATATATAAGACTAAGATATAGAACATATTTTAAACTACAAAAAGGTATCCTTGTTCATGAAGTGAGAAGGATATGAGCCCCTATTTACGGATCATAAGGTATCGATGTAGTTGCATCCTTTATGAAGACACAACTTCCAAAACTTTGAACAAAATATTACAAAACACAACATGGGAAGAGAAAGCAAAGAAACATTGGTAGGCTTAAGGGTTGACAATTCTCATCTTTGAGAGGAGAATGAGCACTTGAAATAGAAGGTTCAGATGTTCAAGAAACTATTTGAAGAATTCCAAGACTCCCCTATGACAATCAAAATAGATTGGCACAAGCACAGATCCCAACTTGTATACCTTGGTGGGAAGGTCATCCATATTGATAAGTGGCAGGAGGATAGGATCACACAAATGTTGACGCAGTTGCAATAAGATTTGGCAGAGAAGGAAGAGGCCTTGGGAAGGCTTCAAGAAACTATCCAAGAGAACATAGGAGAAAGGAAACCTTTCATTTCTACTATTTAGGCTATCACAATGACTGAGACCACCTCGGTAAGCTCACCTTCCATGGGAATCCCTCGAGAGTAATTTGGTGAATTCAAGAAGCATACCAGGGGTATTGGTTCAAAACTTCTAAGGAAAATGGAATATAATGGACAAGGGCTTGGAAAGAGGAAACAAGGCATCTTGAGCCCCATTGTAGAAATGACAAGGGACAAACATGAAGTCCTAGGATTTGATGGAAGAAGTGAAAATTCCATCACCATGAAAACCATTTTCGTAAAGGAAAAAGACATCTCAGAGTTGGATTGCTCATCATGAGAAGGAGCAACACTAGTGACTGAAGGTGTCATCTCACCACCACCTCACCCTTTGTTGGATAGTGGTTTGTTAGTTGTCATTGAAATTAACCCTTGAAGAGTGATCTTGGAGAATGATGTCAACCCTTAGAGATCGATGTCAATCCTTGATGAATTTTGGTTGCATGTTCCAGTAGCCCCAATGATGTGGTATTTGTACCTGAATTTGACACCACGTAGTTCCTCATGGTTAGGGAGATACGGCCTTGTAAAGTTGGAATCCACGAAGAATGGACAAGAAGCTGCTAGTTTGTTATAAGTCTTGGGCAAAGGGGTAAAGTTCTTGTAACAAGAAAACTCTAGAAGCCCTAAATTAAGGAGAGGAGTTACCTAGCTCAAGTGTATATGAACCTCAGGGAGTCATTCACAAGTACACTTACACACTTATTCATTTCTTATCTTTCTTATGATCTAGTGATTTTTTTCTTAGGTTGTAGCATCATTTTCTGAGGTAGAAAAGAAGCACTCACTGCAAAAATCTCGAAGTTACATCAAAACCCTAGTGTCTGAGGTATACACGAGTTGCAAGTCAATAAGGGAGCATATGTACATGGGTTGCAGTGAAGAAAAATAAATATATACATGGGTTTTAGAGGAAAAAGTCATGTACATGTGATGATCTCATGAAAATTTAAGTAGATGTTGGTACCAGGTCCCAAGAGTATGAAAGGAAGGTTACAGGTCAACATATTACTGTTTCAAGTTAGCTTAAGAGGTATTGGTATGGCTGTATACTTTTTTTGATGGTTAATTCTTGTCATGATATGGTGTATGCTTAAGGAATACTCGGTATGGTTGGTTTGGTATATGGATATGGTATATATTGTTTGTTTGGCTGACTGAGGAGCACTCTTATATCTGGTTCAACATATGGAATGGTTTTATAGTTCTTATCCTTGAGTTGATTGTATGTGGTTGAGGCATATTCATGTTTTATGGTGGCATATGCATGAGGGGCATGCATTGGTTCTTTGAGATACTTCATTGATGATATGGTACATATATGCATATGGTTGATGGTATGGTATATGGTACATGTTACACATGGTTGATGCTCTAATTCATGATTCACTATTATTTATTGATGTATCTTTGGTTCATGATTGATGCATGAGATAATATATATGTTGGTATACAATTGATGCATGGTATGGTACATGTGTTAGTTGGTTGATGAGAAGATATAGGTTTATGAGACAATGAAAGTGAGAGAGACAATGATAGAGATAGATAGAGACAATGACAATGACATAGTAGTGACAGTAACAGTGACAGTGGCTGAGTCTGTGACAATTGGTCTACATTTATATTTCAGGGTGGTTGGACGGGGAAAGGATAAGTGGTTGTAGCCACCTTTTGGTTGTAGTTGGAGAACATGGGGGTTGTAGCCTCCTTCTAGTTAGAGCCATAGAATTGGAGAGTTGGAGCTTCCTTCAGGTTGTATCTTGAGAAACTAGGGGTTGGAGCCTCCTTCCAGTTGTAGCTGGAGAATAGGAAGTTGGTGCTTCCAATGAATGTATTATTTTGATATATAAGAAACACATTCCATAGTTTTATCCCATTTTTCTTTCCACGTAAATTATGGTGTATTGTGTATCTATTGTGATGTGATGATGTTTATGATTATACTATTGATGATATTTTGAATGCTAATGATAAAATGTTGAATATTGTTGAAGAATAAACTGCGTTTAAAAGTACTATTATTTCTCATTATTGATTCACCCCCCTCTAAGTAATCCAACAAACTTGCGGTAGATTGAAGGAGAGAATCGATAATGAGAGTTTGCAGACTCAACCCACACATGCACTCAGAGACAAGAACACACTAATCAATGAAATAAAGAAGAAGAAGAATACCAGGAGGTCCACATAAAATTATACATTTCTTGTTTGTCACTACTACAAGAAGAGAAGCCATACCATAGATAATTGATGGTATGCAGAGACATGTTCTTTTGTGAAAATAAAGGCCATTGTAAGACAACCTTCTGGAAGAAGAAATCTATATTCCGTAGGTTTGATTTCTTTCAAAAGTTGAATGATAAGAAGGCTTCTCTTATTCAACATCATACACAGAGGAATGTGGAGAGGAGGAGTATGTAAAAAAGTCCTTGGAGAAGAAACAAGAACTTTTTCCACCACTATAATTTGAGTGGTCACTAGGAAGAAAAGTGTTGGCGACTTCATCTAGAGATTCACCGCGACACCATACAACCAGGAGAAGGGTGTGGAGAGTGAAGATTGAGGAAGATGAAGAGTTTCCTACATCTCCATTCCAGGTGACAGAAGTTGTCCAAGGAGAGATAACAACACATGAGAGAAGTAAAACAAATAATAACGAAAGAAGGTTGATGCCAAGAGAATCCGCAATTCGATTCTTGTTTTTGGTATTGCATTCAAGGAACCCCATATTGGATTTTTGTTGGAGAATGGTGCACAAAGGTCAATGATCTTAGAGGATTTATTGTGAACTACATTGCGTGCATAAAATCATGGGTTGACATCACTTCCCTTGCACACTAGTTGAAGAATGGATTTCCAATAGATGGACCATCTCCTAGAACCAACATGTAGGGGTATACAGATCACTCATTATAATGACATGGCTATGAAGGGTCATTTTCTTGACGCAAAGCAACTGATCCTAGTAGAGGAATGCAATCACACTTCCCTTGAGGAGTTGTTGTATGATGAAACTTGTTTGGATCACACTGGACATAGACCAACATTAGAATTGGATTTAGGATTGTTGAGATGGATTGTCTCCAGGAAAAAGAGTTAGACGGTAATGAGTGTTGAGTCTAGAGTTCGGATCTAGAGATTGTGGAAATGAGAGTCAGTGAGCAGACTTCTACAATGAAGGAACAAGTGAGCCAAAACCAGAGCTAGAGCCATAACCAAGGAATAGAGACAGTAGCCAGAGCCAGAGTCAGAGTTGTTTCCAGGAGCTAGAGTCAAATCCACATCCCATAGGAACAAATAGAAGTACATTGATCCAGATTGGTTTCCTTGAGATTTTTGGGACAAAAAGAAAAGCCTCTCAATGGGGAGGTGTGATCCAAAATGGATCCATACCGAAGAGTGGGTGTAAGACTCAATATTTGTAATATTAATCTGACAATTAATGAAGGTCAATAAACCTTGTAAATAAATGTAAATTTGAAAGTCCAATAGGACAAAAAAATGAGAACATGAGAGGAAAATGAATAATTAAATGTAATTTAAAAATTGAATAGGAGAGAAGGATGAAGTATGGGAAACGAAGGGTCATGTCTGTTGGCCTTCCCCCTACCCCCCAACTATCCCTATTTCTTCCCTCACTCTCATTTTTTATGGGTATTTTGATTGAGAGGGAAAAAGGAAGAGTAAGCCAATAATGCATTGTAAAAAGATATTTTCATAATGAAAATACTGAGCCCCATTCGAAGCTGGTTTTTCCCGTTTGGGTTTCCAGTGCAAAAATTCTGAGTTTGTTATTGGTCGATTGTGTTTTATTTCATTATGTTGATCATTAGTTTATTTTTTACTTCATTTATGAGATGAGAAAAACATTCCCATGTATTTGTATTAATTGTTTCCTACAATTGAGTTTTAGTGAAATGAAGAATTGTGACCTCTCTCTAATGTCCATGGCTACTGAAATTTGTTTGTCAGTCAATTGTACATTTGCTACGAATCTAAATTAATTGCTAATGCATTTTTATCTACATGGACTATATTCCTCTCTCCCTAGGAAGTTGAATTGTTCATGGGATGATTAATTTCTCTTGTTGGTCAACTTCTTTATTTTCCCGTCAACTTATCTCTCTTCGATTGACGTGAATACCTTTGGGTTGAGTTATTCAATGCTGGGATATTTAATCTAATTTCCAATTGAATAAACGTCCTTTGGTCAACTTGAATACCTTTTGTGTTGAAGTCTGTAACTGCTGGGATGAATTTACCTTTTCAGGGTTGTTCCTAAATTTCCTAGACATTTGTAAACCTTGTTGGGTGAATTTCTACTTCATGGGCGAATTATCTTAGTCCTCTGAGTTGTAATTTCATCCCCACAACTGAATTTCTTTTTTCAAGAAAATTTAGCTCTATCTGGGTCGAGTTAAAACTTATTTGGTTGAATTATGTCATAGTTGAAGTCAACATTCATTTTCTTGGTCAACTCAATCCTTTTTTGGTCGATTTCTTATAGAGTTAACTCACTGTTTTGGCCGACTCATTACCCAATTGAATTGAATTTCGACGTGGGTCGGATTATTTCCATTGCTAGTCGACTTGAATTTGGATGGGTTGATTTTAATCATCCTAGATGACTTATTTTCGATGGGGATGAGCCACAATTTCGTTGGGCGCCTCTGAGAGGCTACTTGGATTGTTGGATCTTGCTAAGCGTCTTTGGAAGTTGCTAGGCGAATTTCGATCAACTTGGGAATATTTAGATCTTGTTGGGCATGTTTGGAAGTTGTTGGGCAAATTCTTAACAATTTGGGCATATTTAGAAGCTTGCTGGGCATTTTTTGAAGTTATTGGGATAATTTCGAACAAATTTGTCCCATTTAGAAGCTATTGGGTGTCTCTAAAGGTTGTCAGGTGAATTCCTACTTGCATGGGTAGATTTAGAAGTTGTTGGGCGAATTTAGATGTTGTCAAATGTGTTTAGATTTTTCCTGGACATTTTTTTATGTAGGTTTTCCCAATTTTCCCCTCAGACATTTATCTTCGCCAAGGGATTGGAAAGAGGAAACAAGGCATCTTGAGCCCCATTGTATCAATGGAAAGCTCCAAGCATGAAGGCCTAGGATTTTATGGAAAAAGTGAAAATTCCATCACCATGAAAACCATTTTCATAAAGGAAAAAGACATGTTAGAGTTGGATTGCTCATCAGGTCAAGGAGAAACACTAGTGACTAAAGGTGTCAGCTCACCACCACCTCACCCTTTTTTGGATAGTGGTTTGTTAATTGTCATTGAAATTAACCCTTGGAGAATGATGTCAACCCTTAGAGATTGATGTCAATCCTTGAAGAATTCTGGTTGCGTATTCTGATAGCCCCGATGATGTGGTATTTGTACCTAAAATTTAATAAGGAATATGGACACGATGGAACGTGTAAATGTAGGAATGACCCTCATAAATGGATAGTAATTGTTGTTCCATTTCCAGTGATATGTGGAACGCCACATAGTTCCTCACGGTTAGGGAGATATGGCCTTGTAAAGTTGGAAGCCTCGAAGAGTGGATAAGAAGCCCCTAGTTTGATATAAGTATTGGTCAAAGGGGTAAAGTTGTTGTAACAAGAAAACTCTAGAAGCCCTAAATTAAGGAGAGGATTTACATAGGTCAAGTATATAAGCACCTCAAGGAATCATTCACAAGTACACTTACACACTTATTCATTGCTTATCTTTCTTATGATCTAGTGATTTTTTTGCTAAGGTTGTAGCGTCATTTTTTGAGGTAGCAAAGAAGGGTTGATGGTGAAAATCTCAGAGTTACATCAAAACCCTAGCTTCTGAGGTATACACGAGTTGTAGTTCAGTAAGGGAGCGTATGTATGTGGGTTGCAGTGAAGAAAATGGCGTATATACACAAGATATAAAGGACAAAGTTATGTACATGTGAAAAGCTCATGAAAATTAAAGTAGATGTTGGTACCAAGTCCCCAAAGTCTGAAAGGAAGGTTATAGGTTAGCATATTACTATTTCAAGTCAGCTTCAGAGGTATTGGTATGGTTGTATACTTGTTTTGATGGTTACTTCTTGTCATGATATGGTGTATACTTAAGGAATACCTGGTATGGTTGGTTTGGTATATGGATATGGTATATCTTGGTTGTTTGGCTGAGTGAGGAGCACTCTTATATCTAGTTCAACATATGGAATGGTTTTATAGTTCTTATCCTTGAGTTGATTGTATGTGGTTGAGGCATATTCATGTTGTATGGTGGAATATGCATGAGGGGCATGCATTGGTTCTTTGAGATACTTCATTGATGATATGGCACAAGTATGCATATGGTACAGGTTACACATGGTTGCTTCTCTAGTTCATGATTCACTATTATTTATTGATGTATATTTGGTTCATGATTGATGCGTGAAATAATATGTATGTTGGTATACAATTGATGCATGGTATGGTACATGTGTTAGTTGGTTGATGAGCATATACAGGTTGATGAGACAATGAGAGTGACAGAGACAATGACAGAGATAGAAAGAGACAATGAAAGTGACAAATTAGTGATAGTGAGAGTGATAGTGGTCGATTCCATGACAGTTGGTCTACATTTATATTTTAGGGCAGTTGGACGGGGCAAGGATAATTGGTTGTAACCACCTTTCGGTTGTAGTTGGAGAACATAGGGGGTTGTAGCCTCCTTCTATTTAGAGCCAGAGAATTGGGGAGTTGGAGCTTCCTTCAGGTTGTAGCTGAGAAACTAGGGGGTTGGAGCCTCCTTCCGGTTGTAGCTGGAGAATAGGAAGTTTGTGCTTCCAATGAATGTATTCTTTTGATATATATAAGAAAATCATTCTGTGGTTTTCTCTTGTTTGGGTTTCCACATAAATTATGGTGTATTGTGTATCTATTGTGATGTGATGATGTTTATGATTATTCTAATGATGATATATTGAATGATAATGATAAAATTTTGAATATTGTTGAAGAATAAACTGTGGTTAAAAGTACTATTATTTGTCATTACTAATTTACCCCCTTCTCAGTAATACAACAACCTTGTGGTATATTGAAGGAGAGCATCGATAAGGAGAGTTTGCAGACTGAACCCACACCTTCACTCAGAGACAAAAACACACTAATCAGTGAAAGAAAGAAGAAGAAGAATACCATGACGTCCATGTAAAATGATATATTTCTTGTTTTTCACTACAAAAAGAAGAGATGACATACCATAGACAATTGTTGGTATGCAGAGACATGTTCTTTTGTGAAAATAAAGGCCATTGTGAGAAAACCTTCTGGAAGAAGAAAGCCATATTCCGTAGGCTTTTGCCTTCAAAATTTGAATGATAAGAAGGATTATATTATTCAAATTCATACACAGAGGCACATGGAGAGGAGGAGTATTTCAAGAAGTCCTTGGAGCAGAAACAAGAAATTTTTCCACCACTATAATTTGAGTGGTCACTAGGAAGAAAAGTGTTGGCCACTTCATCCAGAGCTTCACAATAGACACCGTACAAACAGGAGAAGGGTGTGGAGAGTGAAGATTGAGTAAGATGAAGAGTTTCTTGCATCTCCATTCCAAGTGATATAATTTGTCCAAGGAGAGATAACAACACATGAGAGAAGTAAAACAAACAAAAAGGAAAATAGGTTGATGCCGAGAAAAGCCAAAATCCTATTCTTTTTTTTGGTATTGCATTCAAGGAACCCCATCTTCGAGTTGTGTCGAAAAATGGTGCACGAAGGTCAATGATCTTAGAGGAGTTCTTGAGAACTACATGGTGTGTGT
>JASDQU010683730.1:43987-56515 GCA_032191745.1 Picea mariana
CTATTAATAATGCAGGAAGAGCATCACGTGGCAGCATGAAAGTTACAAACGTTTTATTTTTTAAGGGTACAGATTCAATGAATCCTTTTGTTACCCGACTTTAACGACGGTTTGGTTTTTTGAAAAGATTGACTAAAATAAATAGTTAGTTAATCATGGTAAACTTTACTTCGAACGAAGTATATAATTATGATGTTTAATGTTTTCCATATACATAATATATTCTAAGAGACATTGAAATATAAGATTATTTTACATAATTTTTTTTCAAATATTTTCTATATAAAATGTTAATTTTATATTGATTAATAAATGTGGCTCATAACTATATATAAGTTTTAATAAATTATGATTCTTATTATACCTCCATCCAGGCATGGTATATAGTGATTGCTAGGTCGTTGACTAGCTATTAGTTGAGGTTTGATTCAATTTTTTTTTAGTTTTATAAAAAATATACCATTACAAATTGAATTTATTTATTTATTTTAATTAGTTTAAAGCATTTTTTCTGATGTTTGATTGGTGGTTCAAATGATCTTGTTATTGCAAAGTGATCTAAATTTTTCACCTCAATCTTAGTTTAAAGCATAGGTTTGTCTGGTAATTTTTCCCAAACTGAGTAATGCTCGAAGAGTAATGCTAGCATTACTTGTAAACAATAAATGTTTGTTTTTCAATGCGATATTTATACTTTTGAGTTTACATTGATTTTCAATTTCCCTGATAGCCTAGTTGTCGTGGTCGTTGTTTGAGTTGCAATGCCATGATCGTTTGTTGAGTGACAATGTGGCAGTCTCCATATTGGACATGGGTATAACATGCAATTTCTTTCTTTGCCTCAAATGCGAATGCATTCTCGCCATTTAGAGTGCCTATTAGTAGAGTAGTAACTACTTCTTTCTCTGCATCTGTTGTGCTTCATTCTCTGCCCTGTATGTCTCGCTCTGATCATGATGCACCAATCATATAAACATTCATTTAATTTAATTTAAGGGCTCTGCATGTATGACAACGGTGCTTGAGTCCCTGGATCTGTTGCAGCATATTCATATCACTTGGCAGTAGATTCTGCTAATCGTGCATTGGCCATTGAAGCTGCTTCAACCACGGTCGATGGGGGGATAATGGGTAGTTCTGTTTCATCATTGGAAGAATTGAAATCTGACGAATTGTAAGTATTCATAGCCTGATTGAAGAATTAATATATTTCTAATAAATTCGCAACCTCTAATGCAATTTTATGTTTATGTTGTTTATATATTGCTTCAATGTTCCATCAATGCCTTTGGAATTGGCAATAGATTATATTTTGCATGACTTTGAGATGGCAGGTATGATTTCCATAATCCTCATTTTGGTAGTTTACATATATACATTGCAATCATTACGGATTACTGATTCTAGTTTCAGAGAGGAAGCTACAGTGATTATCCAATTTTGGTGGACAAGAAGCATTTCCAAGACATAAGGGTAAAGAAGAAACATATGGCATATCTTTTAATACTTTTATACACTGAGAACGCCTATGTTTTTTCATAATTGTTCCTCCAAAGATTTGTAACAATTTGAAACCGAAATTGAAATGCATAAAACGTTGTTTGAGTATAGGCATCGGTCGGTCCTGTTTACTTCATGGGAGAACATACGAGCGAGAAATTCAATGGATATGTACATGGTGGATACCTTTTAGGTATGTGCTTCTTTTTGCTTGATTGAAATTCAAATTGAAATTGCAATATATTGTTTTGAGTTTTTGATGGATTGTTTTCATCAATGGACATGCATAGACACAACAAATATGGTGGTAGAAAGCATGAAGAAGAAGAAGAAACCGCAGGAGGAAAATGGTTTATTTTCATCATGCCATAGACATACATTCAAAGAAGATCAAATCAATTGGTGAAAACTACAGCCTGGGTTTTGAAAGTCTCTACATCTGGGTTTTGAAAATCCGTTGTCTCTGCATCTGGGTTTTGAAAGCACAACTGTGAGTGCATGTCCTTCGTCCTTGATTTTCTAAATTTGTAGAGAGGCCGAGAGCTCTGCATCACCACTCTTTAGCAACATTTTTTCTTTCTTGTCTTCATCTGGGATTTGGAAGCACAACTATGAGTGCATGTCCTTCATCCTTGATTTTCTAAATTTGTAGAGAGGTCGAGAGCTCCACATCACCACTCTTTAGTAACATTTTTTCTTTCTTGCCTGGATTTTGAAAGCACAACTATGAGTGTGTGTCCTTGGTCCTTGATTTTATAAATTTATGGAGAGGCCAAGAGCTTTGCATCACCACTATTTGGAAACATTTTTTCTTTATTGTCATCTATATGCAATAACCATGGTCATGGCTAAAAAAACGCATTCCATAAGGCAGACAAATTGACTAGGTAATATTATTTTAAAATTTAAAATTACAGTAAAAAATAATGTTAAAAATGTTATGTATCTATTAAATATGCCAATTGTGCAGTGTTATTGATATTGATACCTTGGGAGATGATGTTGAGGATGGCTGCAACTAGGTTGGATGCTGGAATTAGCTCTCACTCAGCTCGTGCAGTGTTATTGCTATTTCTACCTTGGGAGATGATGTTGAGGATGGTTGCAACTAGGTTGGATGCTGGAACAAGCTCTCACTCGGATCCTATAGTTTCTAGTGGATCAACGGTACCACCAAGCCCATATTTCCTAGTTTGAACCCTTCTCATACCAACTATAGAGAAAAATACTATTTCTGGCATCTCTTATGGCTGCTTGGTGGAGACATCATCTTCTCTACTAGACGGATCCTTCTGATCCTTCCACTTTTTTCCCAACGTTTGCACCAGCACTAGGCTTTGATCTTGCAGTAGAGCCCTCATCTCTTTTTTGGTTTTAGCTAAAAGAAAAAAAAAAATACATGTTATAGCTATGACCTACATTGCTTGCAAAGAAAGTTGATTTGTGGTAGTTGCAATTTCTCCTCAAGGATACCAAATTCAATATGTTTCAAGGACTTTGGAACTAAAACCTGACACAAAGAAACTCTACATTGTAGGCAGGGACTTGCCACCTCGTGGCTTTCCCTTTAATGTCACCTCTATATAGGAAATACTTTTATTAATAAATAACAGTTAAAATCACGATTTCACGAAATCATGATAAATTTGTGTTCCATTATGATCGTGGTGAAATTTTCTTCTCGGTTTTCATCATAATACTTCCACTCTCATAGTAGTAAGAAATTATCAATATAATTAGAATTTGCAGGAACATAAACCAAGGCCCAACAATGAAGAAGCAAATTGATATTTCATAGTCAATTTGGCATTTTCGGGGCATAATATGTCAGACAAAGCATGCTCTAGTGTTATGAGATTAGTAAGGTTAGTCCTCCATTCCAAACTACAAAACAATTTTACCATTACTGATACTTTGGATGCATATCCTGCCAATTATTTTACATGTTACACAATTCTCTATATTTAACCAAAGTCGATAGAGTCGTACTCGCCGCAAAACCGTGTCAAAAGCTGCTACAACTATTATTTTATTATACTTGCATAGTGGCAGGTATACACTGCCATGAAACCTTGTTTCTATTGGGGTAGTGATAAATGAGTGGTGTCTCTTATTAACATATTGATTATTGGATTAAAGTGTGATTATACTTGTTACTCTTCTTTCCCCTTTACTAAAAAAAACTATTTTAATCAAATTTTATCATAAGATTATTTGAAGAACTTAAAACCAATGACAACAAATCTTTCAAGAAAGACAAAAATCGGGTAAGATGTTTCTTAGCTAAGACTAAAGAAATTCCTCAGTATGAAGTAACCTTTGGAAAAATAAGAAGATACATTCAATTTATGGGGGATCATCTTCTAAATTTTGTAAATTATAGGAATCTGGCCTTCTAAGAATGAGCTAATATGGTAGATTAATTTGAGATGGAAGCCAAAGGGTTTAATGGATTTGAAGTTCGGGTTCAAAGCCTTCTTACAACAATATTTGGTAGTATTGAAGACAGGGAAATAGTTTTTGAAGGTAGACCATACTTTTTTTATTCAAGAAGCCTACACCTCCAGTTGTTGAAGGAAAAGTTTAGCCCAAAGGAGTACTTAGTAGTTTCTTCGGTCTAGATCCATATATAGTCCCCCCCCCTAAGTTATGGGATGAAGAAACTACCATAAGCATTGAGAACATGCTTGAAAGCTATGTCGAAGCCTTGAAAATCACAAAAAAGGGTAAGTACAGAGCCTATTCTAGGATCTATGTTTACATGAACATATCTAGATCCTTGTTAGAGTTTATATCCATCAAATTTCATGACTTTAAATGTAAATAGAATAGACCCTAGATTACGAGCATAATCCTTTCAGATGTAGAAATTTCCATGAACATAGAAACTTATTTAGAGACTTTCCTCTTATTATTTTAATAAACACTAAGAAATAGGAAGATAATGTGAATAAGGAGGGTTTCATTAAATTCTTTTGAAAAAGGAAAGTGAGAAAGAATAAAGTGACTAAAATGACCCTCTTTGTGCCCAAAATAAAGAATATCTTCCAAACACTAATATCAAATCAAGATAGTCAAGATCAACAAACAAAGGTAGTAGCTACACATATTCAGTCCCAAGAGGAGGCAACACAAGAGGAAGCAAAATGAAGATAATAGGTTGATCCTTCATAGAATAAAGATATCAATTCAGTGATGAATAACAAAGGCCACCTTCTTGAGTCTCTCTTGTAAGAGGATCTCGAAATGATCTTAGAAGGAGGTGATACAACTAACTCGAAGAATGGAAATATGGAATGGAAATAAGCTTTGGACATGATTGAGGTGGATATCCCATCGCTTATCAAAATATATGGAGACACTCTATACTTACAAACATCCTTGAAAATAAACTTCATTTTATTATGAAAGAACTCATTAGAAGAAAGTCCATAGTAATATTCTCTTCACAAAATAAGGGGCAATCATCTAGTATAGGCATTAGAATAAATCCACTGAAAACCACAAAGAAAATAGGGAACGAAGAAAAAAAATAAAGGAAGTAAGATAAGAAAACAAAATATTCAAGAGGAAGGTGCTCTAATGTTGGATTTAGGATACATCGTTTCTCTAAAGGACAAGTATCTTGTTACGCCTCCAAACCCCAATAATGAAGATCATTTCATGGAACATTAGAAGTTTTGATGGGGAGAGAAATCAATGAATTCTCAAGAACATGATCCTCAAATATAAGCCATCCATCGGTGTGTTACAAGAAATAAAATGTGACAAAGATATTACAGAAGAGGTTGTTGATCGATGTTGGAGAGGCTATGAATCAATGGAAATTGATGTAATATGTTTCTCGGGAGGTTTAATGATTCTTTGGAACCAATTCTTGGTAAATATGAATAATCTCATTGAAATGGAAAATGCAATTGCAACTTAGTTCAAAGAAATAGGAGTTCCAAGGGAGGGGAAAATCACCAATCTTTACAAATCCTCTATATTAGTGGCCAAACTATCCTTTTTTCAAAAAATCCAAATCATGGGGGAAGCTTTGAGAGAAACTCCATGGATCATGGAAGGTGAATTTAATATGATCACTTTCTTGGGGAGAAGAAAGGGTGGTTGAGAAGCTTAGAGGGGGATAGATCTAGAATTAAGGAAGTAATAGAGGACTTGTAAATGGTAGATATGATTGCAAATAATGAGTGTCATACCTAGAATCAATGTAGGGTTTGGATTAGATAGCAACCATATTAGATATATTTTTGGTTGTAGATACTTTAATAAATGGAGGTGTATTTATGATAGTAGATATCCTTATGGAAATAGGTTCGGATCATTGGATCATATGCCTATCATGGGATAGAATAGAACCATTAAGAGCCATGACTTTAATATTTGAATTTGTTTGGCTAGATCATTCAGATTTCAAGGTTAACATTTAGAAATGGTGGATGAAGAGTGAACCACCTAAGGGAAATATAATGTTCAAATTTTAGCAATGCCTAAATATCTTGAAGAGAAAGATCAAAAAATGGAATAAGGAGGTCTTTGGGAAGATTCTACAAGCCAACAAAGATCTTAAGAATAAAATTAAATGAGTTACCTCAATTCTCTTTTATTAGCCATGAAAGAAATTTCAACTTGATTCAAAAAGAGGATTTTCTCAGGGAGCAAATCAACATTAGGGATAATCCAGAAGAGATTTTATGATATCCAAAACCAAGGGTTAGATGGATAAAGGATGGACATTGTAACTGATTTTTTCTTAATTCAATGATCAACAAGAGGAATATAGATAGAATAGCCTTACTACAATCTTCGCAAGGTAATATATTAGATACTTTCAAGAAAATAGAAGATGAAATCAACTCCTATTACAAGAATCTCCTATCAGAACTTGATCTAGATAGGTAGGAGGAAATTCAATTAGTGTTAAAAAATGTTCCTAGATTGGTAACTTGGGATTAGAACATAAGCTTGATAAGGGAAATTTGAAAAGACAAATTTGAGACAATGGTCATGGATATGCCCTTGGGAAAATATCTAGGGAGAGATGATTTTACTTCATAATTCTTTCATAGCTATTGGTTGGTGGTCGGTAATGATGTCTAGGAGGTTGTGAGTATTTTTAGATATTTTCAAGGGATAGTGTAGGAACTAACCTTAACCTTCCTCACTCTCATCCCCAAGGAAGAAAGTACCAACTTCTTGTACAAATTCAAGCCTATCTCATTGTATAATGTCGTATACAAAATCATCACCAAAATCCTTTCCAACATATTCAAGCCCATTACGAATAATATCACCTCAAATGAGCAAGGATGATACATTGAGGGATGGTAGATTCTTGATGGAATCATTGTTGCATGAGGAAATGCACTCTCTCAAAGTGATGAAAATACTAGGTATGCTAATTAAATTTGACATGTTCAAAGATTTTTATAGACTAAGCTAGGATTTTATTATTGAAATTCTTTCTACCTTTGGGTTTTATCAGTGTAGGAAAAACTAGGTAAAGAACCTAGTATCCTTGGCCATTTTTTGTTGTTCTAATCGATGGCTCTCCCTCATCCTTGTTCGATCTTTCCTATGAAATTCATAAAGGGGACCCTATTGTTAGATTAGGAAAATATGAAATAACATATAACAAATAATCTAATTGGTCTTCACCCCTAATTATCTAATAATATAAGATACAAGACAACTTCCTGCATCCCAAATAAGTTACAAAGACAAAGAAACTTCACCCCTGTCATGGATTTGGTGAAGATATCAAAAACTTCTTTTTCAGTGGGACAATACTAGAAAAGAATAACACCATCAACTACTAGATATCAAATGTAATGAGTATCAATATCAATGTGTTTGGTCTTGGAGTGACATATTGAATTTTAATCAAGATGGATAACACTCTGATTGTCACATATTATCTTAGTAGGAAAATTCTAAACCAGTCCAGGCTTAGTAAGGACATGTTGAAGCTACCTTGCCTATTTATTTGTTTCCTTACCTTCCCTATACTCTACTTCACAAGAAGAAAGAGAAAGTGTTCTAAAACTATTACTAGACCATGAAATTGGACCTAAACCAAGATGAAAGATATATCATGCCATAAACCTTATGTCACTAATATATCATGCCCAATTAGAATTGGTGTAACCAATAAGTGAAATATAAGATTTTCTTGAATATAATACACCATAATTTAGAGTTCCTTGAATATATCTACGAATTATTTTATCTTCTTTCCAATGGTTGTCATTAGGATTTTGCATAAACCCAGAGACTAGGATAACAAAAAGAGAGAGATCGTGCCTTCTATGTGTCAGATATATCAAACTCCCAACAAGTTGACGATAGTTTGTCTCATAAACAAGATGAGTGTCACAATCAACAATTAATTTTACTCCAAACTGAAATGGTGTTGGTGATAGATTACAATCACTCACACAAAACTAAGATAGCAAATCCAAGGCATACTTAGGCTAATAAAGGAATATACCATCAACCATGTTCCATGCTTGAAGACTAAGAAAATAATGCAATAGGCATAGCTCTGTATTTTCAAAGTGTTTCTTAAGATCATCAATTATTGGATTAAGGAAAGTTGGTTTCCCATATGGATTAGATCATCCACATACATAAAACCAATGAGAACATCATCTTCAAAGAATTTAACATACATATTTGGATCATATAGACACCAACTAAAACTAAAGTGCAATAAATGAGTATCAAGTTTCTCATACCAAGCCCTAGGTGCCTCTTTAATACCATACAAAGACTTTTTCAACTAGCATACCAAATTTAAAGTTTCAAAGGAGACAAAACTAGGTGGTTGATTCGGATTATTTTCGGCACGAAATGCAAGCGGAGATATAATAAAGAAATGCATAGAGATATCAAAGATATTCAATAAGATAACATAAATGTATCAGAGATGCAACCATAAACACAGATATATAGTAATACACGATTTCTATTAATGGAAGAAATGTACAGAGACTGTAAAAATACAAAATGAAAGACTTGCTAGAATGGTGGCAGCTTATCTCTGAGAAGAGATGTGATGGATACTCGCATTCGCAAGAAGATAATTACAATGAGGCTCTGAAGGCCTTTTTACAATAAACATGAATTACAAAAACCCTATACATCCAAAAAACTAACCCTAGGAGATGAAGCGCCAAAAGTCATGTGGGCCCTATTTGGGTAAGTGAGTACATCAATTTCCCGGGGTCATAACTTTTGCATACGATCTCTGTTTTAGGCGTGTGATAGCTCGTTGGAAAGGTATTGTCGAGGAGATTCATTTGGGGGATCAATAATTCCTTTGGCTATAATTGAGAACCTCAATCTTGAAAAACCTTCATTTGGGCCCTCAAAATGGCCCAAGAAGTTAAAAACTGCTAAAAATAGTAAATTGCCAAAATTGCCAGAAAACTGTCTTGAGCTAGTCGAAAAAGGTGGGTGGCCACCAATATCCACCTGGATTAATCCTCCCTCCTTAGGAATCAATGGTCTCCATTGCGTTGAGTTCCCGGGGGAGAGGGAAAAGCGTTTGTTGAATCTGCATCTTGGTGAGCTGCTTGCCTTGCTGGAGATGTCACGCTGCTCAGTTTGTGGAAGTTTGTCATGAACCTATTGAGGTTCCGTCCATTCAACAAGTTGGACTACATGAGAGGATGATGTGCATAAGGAATATCTGCGCTTTGCTGCAACCTTGTCAACTTTCTTCTGTTTGATAGAAGGTGCTTGGGGCGAGGCTATAGTGGTTGCGGTGTCCTTTTGTTCTCCTTTTGAACAGATTGTGAAGAAGCTAAATTTTTCAATATGAGATACTACCTCACGACACTTTTTAGGTGGAACAGTAGTTGGAACTACCTCTGGTATTCTATAGAGATGACCCCCCAGAGAAACAATGACACTGCGGGGTCGAGACTCATAAACAACATGATGCTTCCACATATATGGTTGGCCCAAGAGAACATCACAGACATCCAGTGGGGAAACATCACATAATACCTCATCCTTGAAGGGTTGGATGCCATATGAAAATCAACATTGTTGGTTGACATAGAGATCTTGTCCTTGGCGAAGCCACCCGATGTTGTATGGTTGTGGGTGTGGTGTTGTCGACAATCCCAACTGTTTGACAACCTCTGCTGAGATGAGGTTCTTTTGGCTTCTGCTATCAACAATAAAATGCAGCAGGTTCCCCTTCACCCACATCTTTGAATGAAAAAGGTGCTCCCCTTCTTCAGGATCTGTTGGTTCTTCTGGTTGAATTGTTGCGGTCGTGACAATAGCAATGGGGTCCGCGTCAATGATCTATCCTTTACCATTATTTTCAGAATCAGATTCTGAATCATGGTTTGGCTCTTTGTCTTTGATCTCATCCACCAATGACTATTTTGAGTGACATTCATCGGTGTTGTGCCAGGGGATTTTGTGGAACTCGCACCATTTTCAGGTGTCCTTCTTTGTCTTCCCATGACCCTTCTTTTGCTGTGTCTTAGACTGGTTTTCGGGAGACTATTTGTTAGGGTGGTCTTTTTCATACTTCGGTTTTTGCGGATTTGCAGACCCAAACTCCCATTTATTCTGGTGCTTAAATTTCTGCTCGATTTTAACAGCATATCGATAAGCAACACTAAGTGATGAGATGTCCAGAAAATCCATTTCAGTCTGGTTGTATCTGTGTAGAGCCCCATGGTATTTTAGAACCAAATGTTGCTCAGAGTCTTTGATACCCAACTTGGTGCGCAAGGTATGGAAGGTATTGGTGAAATATGAAACTTCTTGGCCCCTCTCTTGTCGCAGTGTGGTCCATCTCATGTACTAGTCTTCATAGTTGCCAACAGGGTAATACTGTTCCTTTACCGCATCCACAAAAAAATCCCAAGAGGGATCGACCCCGTATATTCCAGACTCCTCTTTGGAACTTTGCTCCCAGTAAGTTTCCCACCAATGTTTTACATGAGGGAGAGATTTAAGGAGTGCGAAGGTGATCTTTTCTTTGTCGGAAAAATTGTGAACAGAGAAATAACCTTCTAGCAGAGTTAACCATTTTTCTAGGGCTTCTGCATCTAGCTGTCCTTCAAATACAGGAATATCAAAATTAACTTGTACCTTGAAAGGTGAGGTGCATCCAAAGTGGTCTCTTGATGAATATGCACCTGTTGTTATTGGCAGGCATTGAAGGATGTGGGAAAAATTCTCCATCATTTCATCCCTCTGTCGCGTGAGAGCTTGCTCAAGCAACATATTGATAGGATCGTCTGCTCCATCGTTTTTCTTTTATTCCGTCAATGAGGGATTATTGGGTGTGAAAGAGCTATTGTCTTCAAGAGAGATAATCTTGAGACCCAACTTTCTATACTCAGACCTCATCGGGGACATGCACTCAAAAAACGATCAAGAGCAGCCTGCTCTGATACCACTGATCCAGATTATTTCGGCATGAAATGCGAGAGGAGATATAATAAATAAATGCACAGAGATATAGAAGATATTCAATAAGATAACATAAATGTATCAGAGATGCAACTATAAACACAGATATACAGTAATACACAATTTCTATTAATGGAAAAAATGTACAGAGACTGTAAAAATACAGAGTGAAAGACTCGCTAGAATGGTGGCAACTTATCTCTAAGAAGAGATGTGACGGCTACTTGCATTCATAAGAAGATAATTACAATGAGGCTTTGAAGGCATTCTTACAATAAACATTAATGCCAAAAACCCTATATATCCAAAAACCTAACTATAGGAGTTGAAGCGCCAAAAGTCATGTGGGCCCCGTTTGGGTAAGTGAGTACATCAACTTTCTGGGGTCGTAACTTTTGCATACGATCTCCGTTTTAGGCGTGTGATAGCTCGTTGGAAAGGTATTGTCGAGGAGATTAATTTTTGGGGCTCAATCATGACTTTAATTATCATTGAGAACCTCAATGTCGAAAAACCTTCATTTGGGCCCTCAAAATGGCCCCAGAAGTTAAAAACAGCTAAAAATAGTAATTTGCCAAAATTGCTAGAAAACTATATTGAGCTAGTCAGAAAAGGTGGGTGGCTGCCGATATCCACCTGGATCAATCCTACCTCCTTAGGAAGCAATTTTCTCCATTGCGTTGAGTTCCCAGCTGAGAGGGAAAAACATTTGTTGAATCTGCATCTTGGTGAGCTGCTTGCCTTGCTGGAAACGTCGCGCTGCTCAGTTTGTGGAATTTTGTCACGAAACTGTTGAGGCTGAGGTCATTCAACAAGTTGGGCTACATGAGAGAATGATGTGCATAAGGAATCTTTTCACTTTGCTACAACCTTTTCAACTTGCTTCTGTTTGATAGAAGGTGCTTGGGGCGAGGCTGTAGTGGTTGCAGTGTCCTTATGTTCTCCTTTTGAACAGATTGTGAAGAAGTTAAATTTTGCAGTATGAGATACTACCTTGCGACACTTTTAAGTGGAACAGTAGTTGGAACTACCTCTGGTATTCTGTAGAGATTACCCCCCAGAGAAACAATGACACTGTGGGGTCGAGACTCATAAACAACATAGTGCTTCCACATATATGGTTGGCCCAAGAGAACATCACAGACATCTAGTGGGGCAACATCACATAATACCTCATCCTTGAAGGGTTGGATGTCGTATGACAATAGACATTGTTGGCTGACATGGAGATCTCATCCTTGGCGAAGCCACCCGATGTTGTATGGTTGCGGGTGTGGTGTTCTCGACAATCCCAACTATTTGACGACCTCTACTGAGATGAGGTTCTTCTGGCTTATGATATCAACAATAAAATGCAGCGGGGTCCCCTTCACCCACATATGTGAATGAAAAAGGAGCTCCCTCTCTTAAAGATCTGTTGGTTCTTCTGGTTGAATTGTTGCGGTCGTGACAATAGCAGTGGGGTTTGCGTCAATGATCTGTCCTTTACCATTATTTTTAGAATCAGATTTAGAATCAGGGTTCGGATCTTTGTCTTTGATCTCAGCCACCAATGGCTGTTTTGAGTGACATTCATCGATG
>JASDQU010683730.1:56615-69967 GCA_032191745.1 Picea mariana
GATGAATATGCGCCTACTGCTATCGACAGACGTTGAAGGATGTGGGAAAAATTCTCCATCATTTCGTCCCTCTGTCGCGTGAGAGCTTGCTCAAGCAATAGATTGATAGGATCGTCTACTTCGTTGTTTTTCTTCTCTTCTGTCATTGAGGGTTTCTTGGGTGTGCAAGAGCGATTTTCTTCAAGAGAGACAAGCTCGAGACCCAACTTGCTATACTTGGAAATCGTCGGGGACATGCACTAAAAAAACGATCAAGAGTAGCCTGCTCTGATACCACTGATCCAGATTATTTTCGGCATGAAATGCGAGCGGAGATATAATAAAGAAATGCACAGAGATATCGAAGATATTCAATAAGATAACATAAATGTATCATATATGCAACCATAAACATAGATATATAGTAATACATGATTTCTATTAATGGAAGAAATGTACAGAGACTGTAAAAATACAGAGTGAAATACTCGCTAGAATGGTGGCAGCTTATCTCTGAGAAGAGATGTGACGACTACTCGCATTTGCAAGAAGATAATTACAATGAGGCTTTGAAGAACTTTTTACAATAAATAGGAATGCCAAAAGCCCTAGACATCCAAAAACCTAACCCTAGGATATGAAGTGCCAAAAGTCATGTGGTCCCCGTTTGGGTAAGTGAGTACATCAACTTCCCGGGGTCGTAACTTTTGCATATGATCTCTGTTTTAGGAGCGTGATAGCTTGTTGGAAAGGTATTGTCAAGGAGATTCATTTTTGGGGCTCAATCATGACTTTGAATAACATTTATAACCTCTATCTTGAAAAACCTTCTTTTGGGCCCTCAAAATGGCCCCGAAAGTTAAAAACTGCTAAAAATAGTAAATTGCCAAAATTGCCAGAAAACTGTCTTGAGCCAGTCGGAAAAGGTGGGTGGCCACTGATATCCACCTGGATTAGTGGTTGTTTCATATAATTTTTTTTTACAAATATCACCATTTAAAAAATCACTCTTGACATCCATTTGGTGAATTCCCCATGGAAAAAATGGCACAAGAGAAATGATGGTTCTTGTGGTGTTCATTTTAGCAACACGAGAAAAGGTTTTAGTATAATAGATGCCTTATTTTTTATCAAATCCTTTAGCAACTAACCATTCCTTATGCTTTTCAATCTGTTCTTCTGCAGTGAACTTTGTTTTATAAATCCATTTGTAGCCAACAAGATTCTTACTAGGAAGAAGTGGGACAAGGTTCCAAGTAATTTCCTTCATAAAAGAGTCATATTTAGAAACCATTGCATTCTCCCATTCTAGTTTTCCATTAGCTTATGCATATGTGGAGGGATCATCTATGGTCAACACTTTTTCCATGAGAGAAAAATCCAATCTAGTCCTTCAAGTGTAAAATAAAATACCAATCTTAGACCTTGGAGATTCAAGTATCGACCATGCCCAAATTGGAATAGGAGGAGTAGTGGTGGGAAACACTCTAGTATCTTCAGGAAATTTAGGTGGATCACTTGAACTAGTAGGTGAAACAAGATCTAGATCTTGCATATTACTTGAGGAAGGAGTAACAAACATAGGCTCAATAGGAGATGAAGGAATTTGCAAGGAAACATGAGGTTTGATATATTGAGGGGGTGGAGAGACTTCATTGAAATACACATCTCTCCAAATGATGACATCTTGTTTGGATGGATCAGACAATGTGTAAGATTTATAATCCTCACTATAACCAATAAACATGCATTGATAAGTTTTGGGCTCCAACTTCTTCCATTTTTCATCAGGGACATGTCACCAACTTTGACTTCCAAATACCTTGAAATTGATAATGTTTGGTCGCCTTCCACTGCACTTTTCTTCAGGAGTAACTTGCAAAAATTCTTTAGCAAGAACCTTTCTCAAAATATGGTTAGCACAACAAACAACTTCAACCCAAAATATTTTCAATGATCCTTTTGAATATAACATACATCTAGCCATTTAAACCAAGGTCCTATTTTTTTTCTGGCAACCCCATTATGTAGGGGGTGTGTAAGGAACTATGCTTTGATGCTTGTTTTCATGCTTGGATAAATATGTTGTAAATACATGCTTAATGTATTCCCCTACATTTTTAGTTCCAAGAGTCTTGATAGATTTACCATATTTTTTTTCAATTGGGGCTTTAAATTCTTGAAATACAACATAATATTGAATTTTATGCTTCAAGAAATAAACCCATGTCTTCCTACTGTAATCATCAATACAAGTAATGAAATATACAACATTTTCTAATGAAGGAGTCTCAAGAGGATCACATATGTCACTGTGAATCAACTACAACTACTCTTGGACATGCCAATCTTTACCCTTATCAAACGTTTCCTTGTGAAGTTTACTGAGGACAAAATTACCTTCATAAACATCTTTAGTGGAAGAAATTAGAGGAAATCCAAGTACCATTTTAGATAAAGTTTCATTTTACCATATTTCAAACCACCTAATCTTTCATGCCACAACTTACTTTGTTCATCAACATGGAAAAATAGGAATATAATGGTTGTTGGTTGGGTGAAGTAGAACTAGTGAACTTAAACAAACCAACTTCATGATCAACCGGACCTGATGAAACAATTTTGAAGTTATTTTTAATATATTTTAGAACATATATATCAAGCCATGCTTCAAACTTATAACCTTTTTGACAAGAATGAAAAACAGAAAGGTGATTGATGAGAATGCCTTTAACATGAAAAAAATCGTCCAGTATACCATTAGGAACTTGAATATTACTAGAGCCAACTACTGAAATCTTCTCTCCATCACTTATAAAACATTTCTGAGCCTTGCGTTTTTTTTTGACATAAGAGGTGAATAATGAAGGAGTACTTGTCATATGATTTGAGGAACCTAAATCCATAATCCATTCCATAGAAGAAGAATAGTTTCCCAATTGAATAGAATAGGCATTAAGAGCTACCTACTATTCCTTGGAGGCATTCTTTTTGAATTTTTCCATTTCATTGTGCCTCTTAAAGAAACTCTTCTAAGTGTGATTGTTTTTTCCACAATGTTTGCAAGGTTTCCATTATTTATTTTTTGAAAAATTTGAAGGAATACCATTATAAGTTGGATTCTAACACCTCTTTCCTCATTCCTTTTCATATTTATGGTAGAATCCCTTGGGCAAGGTCTGTGCAAAGATATCTTATATGGAAAGATAAAAGGGTTGTGTATTATTAACTAGGATGACACCCTCTCTCATTTGCAATCTATGGATGGCATCCTCTCTCATTTTCAATTTTTGGATGACACTCTCATGATGGGATACCCCTCGACCAAAAAGGATTCTATAATAAAATACATACTTAATAATTTCCTCCCGGTTTCAGGCATAATCATAAATGAAGGGAATTCGCTCACATTTTTTTTCAACATCCCTTTGATCACCCAACATGATATCCTAAAAATACTAGGATTCCAAAAATAATTGCTTCCTTAAAATTACCTTGGGCCTTGTTTTATTCTAAATGTGACTAGAAATCTCTCTTGGGAAGTGCGTCTGACCAAAATATACCTCAAGCTTATCCCATGAACATTTTGGTCTCTCAACCTTCTAGGCAAACTCACCCTGCTTAAATTAGTCCTTCAATCCATGCCACTGTACTTGTTTTCTCTTCCAGTAGCTCTTCTTAAGATTATCAAATATAATAAAAATCTATAGAGATCCATCTTTGGGGATTCATAACCAAGAAAAAGAAATGGGCCTTGGTCACTAAGGGTAAAGTGTGATTTCCCAAATCTACAAGGGTGTTGGGATCTAAATACATTCAAACTATTAGTGATGCTTTGGTAGAAAAATTATGGTGGACGTGATCAAAAGGTAAATGCGAATTGGAGGAACAAATTTGGAGGGAAAATTATGTAGTAGAATTAGATGAACAATATCTTATCAAAATGGAAGGTCATAAAGTGGGCGCAATGATCTCAACAATACTTAGAAAAATAAGGGAATGATTTAGACCCATTGCTTTTGGGAAGTCTATAATGGAGCCTCAACTCTTTTCTAGGATGACTATTGGAAAACAAATGAGAATAATACCCTTCTTGATATGTGAGATCATTTTATCATCTCAAATTGGAATATGATAAGCTAGTATAAGGATAATAATCCAATAATGCGGAATAGCTGGAGATTTTGGAAAACACTAGAAAAATGGCCTCTACTCAATGATAAAGTAGGTATTCAACTGCTATAGGAAGAGATACAAATAAAAAAATTACATAATGACAAGTGATATGTCCTTTGATGGCAAATGAAGGGCTCATGGACATTAACTATCAAGGAATATTATGTCACAATAGATGGTCATAACTCATTAGCGAAATATAAAATGTGGAAGTAGATTTGAAAACCATATATTTGGGAAAAAATATCCTATTTTATTTGGCTCCTGGCTAGAAAGAAGTTGCTAAGTTGAGACAAGATCTAGAAGAGAGGATTTGAAGGACCATCTAGAAGAGAGGCTTTGAAGGTACATTTGTTTGTCATTTGTTTCAATGGGAATAGGAAACATTGGAGAACCTCTTCAATCAATGAAACCATGTGGAGTTTTTGTAGTAAAAAGCAGTAATATCCTTTAGGTAGTTGAATCAAAGAAGAAATAACACTAGAGACACTACAAAGTAATGGATACATTCTGTTTTTCAAGAACTCAATTCTAAATAGATGCTGTAAACTATTTCTTAGGTTTCTCCTTTAGGTCATATCAAAAGAAAGAAATAGAAGAATATTCAAAGGAACAAAAAAAGTAGTGGATGCTATATAGACATAGATTCAACATCAGATCAAAGAAATTGTTCACTCCTTAAACTGGTCATAGGACAATAAAAATTACAACCCATAGGAGATCAAAATCCTAGTAAGCTAGGATTTAGTCATTAGTAGTAAGAAAATACCCCATACTCTATTCCCTTAGGATATTTCTCCAAAATATTGGTCTCCCCCTCATCTAGGTTTCATCAAGGTTATTTTTTATGGAGCATCTAAGGGAAATTAGAGAATTGTAGGAGTAGAAAGAGTTTTAGAGATTCTACTGGTAACATTCTAAGAATATTTTAAATATTCATGGGGCTGACAAAAATAACATAGAATAATTAATATCCATTGAAACTGGTGTTCTCATTGAAAAAACATAGGGATATGACATGATAATTATGGAGGGATACTCTCTCATTTTGGTGAAATCATTGAGAAGAATACTCAATGGAATTGGCATAGAGAAACTTACAACTAACTTGAGGTTAACCTCAAGCTAGGAATCAATACTAAAAATTATCAAAAAAATCTCGATTATCATCCCTCTACATGTCAAATGTAGAGAAAATAATCTAGCTGATAGATTAGCTAATGATGGAAAAAAAGATATATCCTAAGACCTTAATATTTCATGGGAGCAACTAAGTCAGCGTAAGTTCAAAGGTGTTTGTTTGATTATTTTAAACATAGATAGATATTCCTTGGATTGGGTGGTATGCACAAGTCATAATAATGAAGTGACCACCCAATAGGATGCTTTCCAATCGTTCTCTTGGACATGTGGTTGGCATGCGATCTATCACCGTTAAAAGTTTGAACCATGAATGGAGTTTATCAATGATGAAGGTGTAGTAATTGATGGTTATTAGTATGAAGTAAGTAAGGTCATATACACGTAGTTTTCAACCTAGACTACTTGATTTGATGGTGGTAATGTTGAATGCAAGAGGAACCTATTTGGATAATTGGGATAGATGTTTAATTTAGATAATTTCTTAGAGTGAAAGTAGATCCATATCTATAAGATTATTGAGGGTATTATTCTTTTTGTTTGGTTTCTTGGTAGTCATTGGTATGGTCATAAATATTATGTATAAGTATCCTAGCATGATTCAATTTGGATTCTTTGGGGTTTGTAAGCCCATAGCCTATTTAGTCTATAAATTTTAGGCATGTGGATTCCATAAGTCTATGGTAGTAGTGTGACCTCGACCCAATTTTATGTGTGGATAGGAAGGGGGGAAATACCATAATTGAGGTTGAAGCAAAGGTAGAGGAAAACTCAATTCTAAAGGATGCTAACGTGTAGATGATTCCAACCGACATAGGTCCAAAAGAGATTCAATTCATGGAAAAAAAGGATACCATCAGAGGTTCTTGGAAAAAATCAAGGAGGAATTAGGAGCTATGGAGACTAGGGTAAGAAATAAAAGAGGTGGAATTAGGAGATCAATGATGAATTTATTCAATGGATGTAGTATATTATATTTTCAAGAAGCATGGATACAAAAATCTACTGCAACATGGTGGAATTATGATGGTTGAACAAAAATACTATGGTCTATATTATAGAAGAGAAAGGATTCTAGCAAATCCTATCTTGGAGAAGTTGTATTCCTTAGATAGAAAGTATCATTCAAATTATCAAGGTTATATGGGTTCTAGAAGTAGTGGTAGTGAAACAACAAAAAAAGGGTAAGGAAGAAAGGGGGCAACATCTAAAGGAAACTTAGCCTAAGATGAACAATGCTAGAGACAAGCATGTAAATGACCTATCAACATAGTCTTCGAAGAAAAACAATCACACTGTGTTTATTCTAGTAGACTCTAATATGGACAATCATTGGTAGTTTTATGATTGAATTATTTTTGTTGTTTTAGTTTATTCCTATCAACGTTATCATATGGAATTCCTTATACCCTTAAACATATTCTTAGTATGTATCTTAGTAGTATAATCTTGACAAATTTTAAAGGTAGTAGTAGACTTAGATATATTTTCCATCATATACATGATCATGTAATATGCAATATGCCCTTTTATGTTAATCTTAGACATGTACAAAGAGAATATATCCACCTGGTTAACTTAATGCAATTTTCTTCTATATTAATAAGAAAAATATTCTTAACTTACACAAAATATGCATTAATAAGGTATGGATATCTGAATCGAAGAAGATGTTTAGTTGAAAGTTATTAATAATTCAATGGAAAGTGGATTAAGGGTGCAATGAAAATTTGATTAGAGAAGTGGTGCATATGCTCAATTAAGTGAAATTTAATATGCCATGCTTAAAAATTAATAAACACTTAGTTTGAACATGAAGTTATTTATAATGAGTCATAATTGTGTTAATAATTTCAGACTTACACTATGTTCAACTTTATAAATATTCCAACATTTCGAGTAGACACCTATCATTGCAAAATTCAAACAAAGCTTTAGAAAGAGAGAAATAATGACTCCTTAACTTAAAAAATAGGCATGAGAAATTAAATGGTTCAGAGGTAGTGTTGAGTAATTGATATTGAAGAGAACTTGGTCAAAATTATAAAAACAAAAAATAGTAAAAGATAAATTTAACCATTATTTTAAATTTCATATTATTATTTGAGTTAAATATATTTCTAATACTTCATTTTTTATTCTTCTTTCTTATCTTACACACACATTCACCCTCCTTCCAAGTACTTCAACATGATTCATGGATGTTAAGACCTTAATTATAGAGCCTAACCTTGAGGGGATCAAGAGAGTTGAACCTGTGATCTCTCCAAATTTGGGGGAGAAAAAATAGGTCTCATGTCTATCTCATGACCACTTGAACTAACCCTAGAAGCTCAATTCCTTATATTATAGTTCATATATGTTCCATTAATGAGCTCTACAATGTATTTTTATTAATGCAATATTTTTTCATTAATTATTTTATTAATATTTTCAACTAATTATTGTTATTTTTATTACGTCTCATCCAATCTTCTACAATATTTATTACTTATACCTAACTCTTAATGGGTATTTTCTCTTCTGTTATGTTTTTTAATTTTTTAATTTTGATGAAGTCCTCTTCAAGATTGATTACTTAGCGGTAATTTCTAGCGATGGTGGAGTGCTCATTCAAAATGTTAGAACGTTTCTAATCTATAACACAATGTAATTCCATAAATTCTTAGCGCAATAATCAGTTGTTGAGAAAAGGTTAAATAATTTGATGGACAAAGGATGCTAGTAAAGGGCCACTAGACTCGAATTCCTTTAAGCTTACATAGTTAGTAAGAGGATACTTCACATTTTTATCATTTTCTAATGGTTGAATGCAAAGATGCATGCCATTCACTTAGAACAATTAGGGAGATGTAGTGATGTGGGATATTGTTAATACAAATGATTATAGAGCATATAGAATAAAAAGAAGTTACTAGCATAGTGAAGGTAGAGGATAACGATGCATAGGAGTAGATGAGCATGAGAAAGAAAAATACAAAGGTGAACCATGAAATGGAAAATATATGTGTATAAGGTAGTGGTTCAAGTGCAAAGAAGGCTAGTTCATGAAAACACAAGGTCTATTCCAAAATATGCATAGAATAAAGAGGCATGTTGAATTGATTAAAGTATGAAGCCATGAGCAGGATGTTAAACAATTTTTTTGGAAGGTAAAGAAACATCCATGGGAAAGTTATAATGGACTTTTATTTGTGGTTGATTCCTCAAACTATAAATGTGATGGAAAGGTGATTAAGTTGGATGGTTGTGATTGTAAGGAAGTGGTAAAGAGTGATAACATGGTCATTCTAAAGAAGAATCTTGGTTTAAGGAAAATGAATATCTCTCGAGGAAAGAAAATACAACTTGGAGATGACACTTGAGAGTTAGTTATGAAACACTAAACACTAGTACTTTGGTGCATTCTCAATGTACTTATGAATGGTATAATTTAATAATGAGAACATATAGGCATGGTCATAAATGTTTTTTGCCCAACATTTTGCATTCAAATACATATATGGTGGGGTGGGGTTTGAAAATCACATATTACTTGACCCTAAGGGAAACTAGAAGTTCTCATGGTGCATGGAATTACAACATTTCAATCATAGCAATCATAGGATATGGCAGGGAATTATTTTTCTAGAGAATCCCAGGCATTGTTGTGTTAAAGAGATAAAAGGTGATAGAAATGGTGCATAGAGGAAGAAACTAATTAGTTGTTTGAAAAGGATTGCAAGAATTTAGAATAAGGATTGCAAAAAATTGAACTAGGAAATAACGTGTCGAAGAAAAATATAATTTTTATGAGAAAAATTAAGAAGAAATTGAGGAAGAAAACATATAGGAGAATGATCCTATAGTACTAATTAACAATTTTCATGCATACAAAGGAAACATGGGAATGTAAGTTCCTAGTTATAGTCTACACTTAATGGACAAAGTTGTGATTGATTATCTAAGTGAGATGGATATGTTACTTTGAACTTGATAGGATCGAATATAATCAGAGAAATATGTTTCAATGTACAAGTTTGAAATGGAATTTTTCATATGGTGGGATCTTATGCATCAATAATAAAGTTTGAAAGGGAAAATAAAATAAAAGGGATTGGAATACAATTTCCATAAAGATGGCCATGAAATATTATTTCCTTTTGATTATAAACGATAATTATTTTAACATATGTAGAATCTCAAGAAGAAGGAGAAGAGTAAATAATATAAAAAATGAAGTTTACAAACTATTGATATGAGTTATACATTAGGAGGAGTATTGACAAAGTTTGAAGTATCTGAATAGTCTAAAATTTATCATTGCAAATGAGACTAGGCTACTCAAAATGCATTTAATAAAGTAGGGATATTAATTGGTGCTAAGAGTTGAAGATATTGTGTGATGCACACAAAAAAAAGAAGTCAAAGATTATTTAGAAAGAATAGAGAAGATTATTGTACAATATGGCATGATATCATGTATAGAGGAGATCATGCATATAAGGAATGAACATAGAATAATAGAAAGGTGAGTATTCTACGAGAACAACATGTACAAGCCATGAAGATTATGCATGTAAGGAATGCACATACAATAAAATGAAGGTGAATATTCTAGGAGAACAACATCTACAAGCCATGGATATCTTAGCATGGTGCAAATGACTAAATGTGTAAATAAATATATACCATTATACATGTAGAGACAAAAAGACCTTAAATCATTTTAATTCCCATAAAATAAATGTCACAACAAGAACTAATAAAAGATCTTGATTAATAAAAGGAGAGGAGTATGAGGATATATCAATTGTTGTAACAATAACAACAAAGCTAAGATAAAACCTAATGATTCACATAGGAATGATTGTGCATGACCAACAAATATCAAAAGAATAGAAATGGTTGAAGAAAATATCTCCATAATGAACATTAATCTATAGGTATGTGATGTAATGTCATAATTAATTTTGAACTATTTCGTGACTATAGAAATGGTAGTAATTTTTGGGTTAGCATGATAGAAGTGCCCTTGAACGTATTGATTATTTTTATTCTATAACGAATAAGAAGTGATGATGATAGATTAGTGTAGTGTTCCATTTCAAATTGGTGAAAGAAAATATAAGATATTGTGTGATGTCATTCCCATGGATGATTGCCATTTTTTTGTTGAAATATAATGGTAGGTTAATAGTTGTGTGATGTCAATCCTATGGATGATCGCCATTTTTTGTTGAAATACAATGAAAGTTTAATAGGTGTGTGATTGTTGATGGAAGGAAAAATATGTATACTATCATGAAGGATACAAGAGAATTTTTTTTTTTTTCATTTGAAGGATGAATATTCCATTGAAATGTTGCCAATGATGATAAAAAGTTCATGAGCATAGTTAATGTGAAAAATGAGTGTTACAATATAGTACAAGGAATAGTTAACTAAGGAAAATAGTGTGATGATGAGACTAAAAATTCAAAAACGATCAAATTATTAAGGAGGTGGGTGATCTACTAAAGTATGGAAACATTGTGTGTGCACAAACATGAAATAGGATTTTTTCCACTTAAGAGGAATACTGCACATGAAATTGAATGGATTTTGAGTGCAACATTATTGAATCAAGGTATACATATGATGACCCTTATGGAGAGCACAAAATTGACTCAAAAAGTGGTTGGGTTAGTATCAATGGATTGATCAAAGAAAGTATTAGTATGTGAGCATTCCAACATTAATTATTGAAAATAAATATGATACGTGGAGAATGCATACAAATAGTAGATCATTGAACAACATTGATACATTGACATATAAATTCCCATTCTTCAGGATTAATGACTTGGTGGAAAAATTGTGTGGTACACTGATTTTTTTTAACAAATAAACGAGAGTAGGGGATTTCATTGTATCAAAATCCAAGGAGGAGATTAATGTTAAACAACATTCAATACAAAATATGGATTTTATGAATGGTTCATTACGTCATTTGTGATATTCAATATACAAAATACATTCATGTTGATGTTGAAAGTGTTGTGACCATGTATTTGTAATTTTGTAGTTGTATATCATATAACATTTTAATTTTCAACAAAATAAGGAAAATTGTAAGATTGTATTGAAAATATGAAGTTAGTATTTGATACCTCTAATAGAAAACATGTATGCATTAATATTAAGAAATATGAATTCCTTAAAGAGAAATTAGTCTACCCTAGATTTGTTACATATAATAAGATTTTCAAATGGATAAATAAATGATCAAGGCTATGTTTGATTGCTCTACACTACAAAGTGTCACTAAAGAAAACATTTTCATATAATTTCATATTTTCTGTAACGGTCCTTCTCATTACGATGACAAACCTCTTATAACAAGTGCAATTTTTCTTTTTTTTTTGTTTTTTTTTGTTTTTAAAGGTGTGTGTGTGCGTGTGTACAAGGGAAACAACACATTCGACTCTGCATCGCCACCTGACAACGAACAAGACACAACCCACAATGAACTCCTCAAGATGACATAAGACGCACAACAAGTAATTGCATGCATTTAACGACGATCAATCCACAGTAAGTAAGACTGACTACCCACCCGTCCTACCCTGCAATGGTTAGGACCTCCAAGACACATAAGCAACGCTCAAGCCCAGGTTCCCATCAATTTTAACCATTTAAGGTCTCAGGGCTGGCGACTGTTTTGAGGAACATGGAGGTGTCTACATCCCGCCCGACACAAGCAGACCAAGCGACAAGGGGTTGCAACCAAGTACAACAAAAACTTAACAAGGGACTACAATCTATATGAATCTTAAGGTCATTCCATTGCGCAACTTTAGATCATAATTCGTCATCAAGGTACCCTCTAAAACAATATCCAAGGGACCTTATTGTACAAGCCTGAACTTCGACTGCTTTAACATTTAACAAGATAATTTAGTCATCAGTTGTGATCATAAATATAATGAATAGTTATAATTGTCATTTAACGCCATAATTAACATTTAATCTTTAATGATGGATCAATAATTAACGAAATGTCCTAAAATCATCTGACACAATCATGTGAAATTTACATTAACATTCATTCAAAGATCTAAACATATAATTCAATAGACAATGATTATGAACCAATAATTGTCTCAACAACGCGATGATCATAACTCCATAAATAACACAACTTTCAACATCTTTTATCGCCGGCACATAAGTAACATTAACATTAACTCTGAATGTATAAATGATCTAAATGTATAAAGTAACATTAACATTAACATTTTTAATCAAAAATAACCTTGCAATAATAACAATCACATTACAAGACAATGACAATTAATACCGCAAGTACGGCGATAATCATGACATTAACACAACCATCAATATCGCAATTAACAAGTTATCTACATTAAGGTAGTTAGAATTAGAGAATCATTGTTAACTTCTTAAATTACTCACCACTACTACAATATTGCTTGGGAGTGGACTTTTAATCAACTTTGAGACAAGGCAACTCTAAAATTCAAGTCTAGCTTATGAAGGTCAACATCATAAATTGACATGACTCACAACTACCTCTGGCAACTTGTTAAGGCATAACCTAGTCATATAACCAATCAAAATTTTAACAATCTCATTATAAAAACAATATACTATTATCCACCGCTCATTATTTTACTACTAATCATCACCACCAAGTTTTATATATATTTTTGATACTTTTAAATTTATAAAATCATTCCACAATAATTAATTAAATCTCAATGCAAAATTAATCATTTAGTAATTATAAATACAAGGCTACCAAATTCCCATATACGTGTTTATTCATTATTTTAACAAAAATCCCTTTTTCCAGTGCTATCCAACAGGCCTCCAACTCAATCTGCGTTACCCGTTTAGAAAATATAAATAAAAGCTACCAACCTAGAATATAGCTCAAATAATCAGAAATCTGACAGTATTTCTTTACCCGCGTCGTCTAACAGTTTCCTTAACGTTTATGCAGAACCTGTTGACTCTGACACCTGCTGTCCACCAAGTTTCTCCCTAAGAATAGATAAGGAAATCATTAAACT